>CAJVPZ010001291.1:0-14931 GCA_910592135.1 Racocetra fulgida | reverse complement strand
CCCAACAAATTCATATTCACATTTATGTATTTGATTTTATTTTTGTGACAGTAAATAGTTACTTTAATAAGACTTTATGATGAAATAATTTATAAAATTCCACCAATTATAAAGATTGCTACTGTATTACTCCATTAGTCGACAATTTTAAAACTTATTTAAATCTACCAACTATAAAGAAGTATTTTAACAATCATAACACTAAATTTATTGGAGTAGTATTTCATTTATATGCGCATTAAACTATCACATTCCTTAACAATTTATAATTGATGCTGTCTTATATAAAAATTAATTCTAAATGTGAATATGAATTTGTTGGGTTATGAAGTAAAACTTTGGAAGTACTCCATCAGCTCTACAATATGCTAAAGTAATTTTGTAATTGGCGACATAATTCAGAAGTTGGATAAGAGGTATTTTTTTAGACGCTTCAATTTAGCCAATAAGCATTAATATAATTTATAATCTATTGAAGCTTGGTAATTTATTTCAAAAGGTTTAATTCGCTGATTGATTTTTTTAATAATTTATTTATTATTTTATAAAAAAAGGGAATTGAAATTTATACCTCATTAAATAAAAACTGCTTTAAAACAAATATTGTTATTAAGTAAATCCCTTTAGTATTCTTAAGCAAAGTTGTTTCTCATACTTTTCTGATTTTAATGGTATTAAAATTATTAAAATTGCATTAAAAATCTTAAGTTATTTATATTTAAATCTAACAAATAGTAATAAATTTTAAATAATTCCCAAATTATCAGCAAAATCGATGAATTTGTTACCGCATGTATTAAAGCTAAAAGATAGTAAGCATTCATAATTGTTTTTTAAACCTTCTAAATTGTTTATTTTCATAAAAATTTTTAGTATAAGGAATAAGTAATAATCCATTGATGCTAATAGTTTGGGTTCATGACAAAAATTACTTGAATGATCTTTTTGAGTACTCAATTAATGCAAATTTCGCCAGGTCTGGTATAAAAAAAGACAGTTTACTGTAAAAAGTTTGTAAACTCAATTTAATTTACTAATTAAAATATTTTATTTGCATAATAAGTTTTAAAATTTTTGATTATTATTTAAACATTCATTACAATAACCAGCATACTCGAATGCTCAAAACGATTTCTGCTAAATAAAATTTATTCATTGACACCTTTTGACCCTATAATCATCAGAATTATTTTTAATATTCTATAGCTTTCTAAGAATGATAGATTTTTATTACCAATATCATTATATATGTATTTTAATGATTTTTATTACCAATATCATTATATATGTTTTTTAATTTTTGCATTATAAATACGCAACTAAAACTAAATCATCAACATTTTAAACATATTTGATTATTCAAAAAAAAACACTATAGAAAATATCACTTACTTTATTGATAAAGTTATTCCAAATTAATTCTTGATTTTGCATACCATATCGTGGCCCTGGGGAGAAAAAAAATTTAAAACGAGTTAATAATTAATTTGACGTTATATTTATTTGATAGTAAAGTTTAATAAAAAAATCTTCGGCCAAATTAGTTATTAGTTCGTTTTAAAATTTTTGTCTCGAAATAACACCCCAGGGCATTATTTCGCAACGATACAGTAACGTGGAATATCTCGTAAGAAGAGAATAAAAAACAATAAAACACAGTAATTCTACAAGTTGTAAAAAATATAAAATATATAACAAGTTAATTACTATAATTTGATTGCTTAATATGTTTTTTCATGTAAATTTTTAAAATAGGGGAATTAAGTTAAGCAAAGAATTAATTTGAGTGGCCCAATGTAAATAAGTACAGATTTAGGCGTTCTCAAACCTCAATCCTGACGTGATTAGCTAATGAATGTAATAGTGCATGACTATAAATATATTTATTGCGCTTTCAAATTACTGTTAGGCCAGACCAATTAAATTCTGTTTAACATCCCCCTTTACCTTCTGGGGGTTTATTATGTTATATATACGGATTTTTTTTTTACTATGAAAGGGGAAGAAATTCTGGGGGGCGTAATGTAAAACACAGAATTTAATTGGTCTGGCCTAACCGTTATAAAATATTAGCATCTTAATCGTTTTTGATCATTAACCGTTTAACCGTTTAATTTGACCGGCATTAAGATAATTCCTCCCACGACCAATATAATTCTGCCCGGAATTATGGAGCACTTTTTAAAGGTTAAACTGTTCCAATCCCTAATCTCCTATAAAGCGATCAATGAATATTCGCAAATTCGAATTTATATGATACATTCGAATTAATTCAAATTTAGTTTATAAAAATTCGAATTTAAACTTAAATTCGATTCCAACCTCTAGTTAAAAGTATCTCTGTCATTTTAATTAGTTCTACAAGGTGAATTTATTTTCGTTATAGTACAAATCATGTGAAGTTATGAACGTTTTAATTTCTGTAAATTTGCTTTAACTTTAGAGTTATAATTAATATTTTGAAAAATACGTGCTTTACGTACGTTGTAACGGGGGTAATATGACCTAGCCGTTATTATGAAAACGTTAGCCACATGATTCGGGACCTGAAATGCGGATTGATCGACAAAGGAAGGCATTTAATAATGCTAATTCGGGTTTGGCTTGAGGCAATGCTCCATTGAGAACAATAGTAAGGCGCGTCGCTGGTATTCACATGGTGGGAACTAAAGTCATTGTCATGTAAAATGAGCATGAATTGCTTATCGTCAGCCATAAATCCCCCTGATACTCTAAATAGCTATATTAGTGAGTCAGCAAAAATCATTACGGGAACTTATAATAGAATGTTGTGATTGTAATGAAGAGTTCGAGATATTAATGAATTTTGAAAATTTAGAAATTCTTCGTGCCAAATATTGCCAATATGCGAGATTATTAACATTATCTGATTATAAAATCAGCACTTTAGAGATACTTCATTGTTCGATTGATGTTAAGAAAATAGTATTAATTTTAGAAAAGTCTGGCACATTACTACAACGACTAAAAATTAAATCTGACATGATTTTAGAACAATCACAATTACTAGAAACAATTAAGTCCTTCTGCCCAAACATTATATATCTCGAAATTTTGTATATCAAGTTTTCCTTACAATTCCTAGATCTTATTGGCAATTTACAAAAACTTCAATTTCTCATTTTATGGTGCGAATGGTGTACTGATAGCATTACACCTAAAGGAGAACAAGTTCTACAATTTGCAAAAATCTTGCCTTCAACATTGCAATATCTTGACATAAGGACTTCTTGTTTAGAGTTATATATTGATATTTTACTTAGTAATTGCCATGCACCTTTAAAAAAGTTGCTAATTAATAGACTTGATAACGAGAAACAAGCTAAGGCGCTAATCGAATTCTTCATACGAAAAAGTACTTTGAATTATGTGGGCGTAAACAAATATTTGGATAATAAATTTAAAAAAGATGTAGAAGAATATGTTACAGTGGTACCTTATGAACGCATCTTTGTTAATTGCTAATTTCTATAAATCACCTTTAGAATTAATTATTAGACCAAAGATCATTTATAAAATTTTAAGGGATGTGATAGTTTAATGCGTAGACAAATGAATTTATATTATTATAGTTAAGATGATTATTATAGTTAAGATGCTTCACCATTTATAGTTGATAGATTTAAAAAAATTCTCTATAATTTGTGGATTTTTATAAATCATGTCATTTGTTACATAGACTGGTGTTAAAAAAAAAAACGGAATCATAACACTTCAGATATCTAGCGATAGCGATAGCTGATTAGTTGTCTTGATTTTATACCGTTAAAATATTTAAACATACATAACGATAATCAAATTTTATTGATGAAAAATACTAATTGTACCGGGAGAATACAACACCGGGTTGCTATATCTTAAAAAACTAGTAATTAAGGTCGTGTTCCAACTAAAAAATGTTAAGAACCTCCAAAAATCAAAAACCTTATGCTATCTTTTATAACTAATCCTATCCTATTCTATAACCGTACCTTACTCTAGATTTTATTACAAAAAAATATAATAATAATATCCGAGTATAAAGACGATTTATGCTTTATGTGTTTAATATATCAAAAAATAATTTCAATTAAAACATATAAACATAACCAATACATCAGCATCATATTAAAATATTAGGAAAAATTAGAATAACCACAAGCTATTGTTAAGTTTGTTTTAGAATTAAGAATTGTAGCTATCATGATGTCGGATTGAGTAACATTGGGGACATCGAATGTAAGATCAATATTATATTCTTTAGTTGGACTTTTAGTTTTACCGTCATCACAAATTGGTGTATAGTTGAAGCCTAAGATTTTCTCACTCTGATCAGTAATAAAAAATTTTCTCACTCAAATCAGTAATAAAAAAAGCAAATACGTAGTCTTCAGTAATCTCAGTTTCTGTTGTTGCAGAACCTGTAATTTTGCCTGGCTTATTAGGCACCAAAGGATCAGGCTGAATTGTTACTTTATTGATAGTGGTTGCATTATCTGGTGCTGGATTTGGACATTTCTTAAATATAGTTTGTCTTTTATTTAGTTGTGGAATAGCATTGGCAATAGAAATGACAGCTAAAAAAACGAGTAATAAAGCAAGGTTTCGGTTCATGGATACTATTTTTTTATAGGTTGACTCCAGCTTAAATCGAAATCGTTGAGTTTTTATTAAAAAAAAAAAAGGCTTGCTATGTATATATTTTACTTATTTGTCGACATAAAAGATAGTCGAGAACTAGAACGAAATGAATGAGTCAATTATTTAAACTTATTTGTATAGCTTAGAAAACACATCGGTCCAAGCTTATGTAATTCGTATTAAACAATCGATTTACAGCAAACAATGAAGGGAACAATATTTTCCTATTGTATATTACACTAAAAAAATTGATGAAATTGCGTAATTTTTTATTGTACATATATGCAATGTAAGCCATGTCATCTTTTTTTTTCTTTTATACAGTATCATTAAAGTAAAATCGAACTTTCCAGGTCATGTGAAAAGGGGTTTTTTTTTTATGTTATACGTATAATGTATATATGAGTGCTGCCAAGGGAAAACCTGTCATCGGACTTTCAACTATATTTTGTGTACAGTTAGTCATCTATGGAAAATCTATCATTATGATAGATTTTTCATAGA
This sequence comes from Racocetra fulgida, assembly GCA_910592135.1. Lineage (NCBI taxonomy): Eukaryota > Fungi > Glomeromycota > Glomeromycetes > Diversisporales > Gigasporaceae > Racocetra > Racocetra fulgida. Next base: position 9,786 of record CAJVPZ010001291.1, on the reverse strand, counting down.
CGACTAACTGTACACAAAATATAATTGAAAGTCCGATGGCAGGTTTTCCCTTGGCGGCACTCATATACGATGATGAAATATGAAACATTGAAATATTTTGCCAACTAAATTTCTTTTATCAGGATACATATTCGTAGTCGAGTACAACACCAGCGATCTGATAAATAGCACCGAACGCATCACATCTCTAATGCGGGCTTTTTCATAAAGGGAGATTAGGTTAGCCTTAATTTTTCATTGTTTTGACAATTTGGTTTAAATTATTCGGAATGTGCGCACGCAATGTTTATTTTAATATAACGAAGAACTTTTATGTTAAATTAATTTTCTATACTCCGAGATCCCGAGCATTCAGCATTGACCAAAAGTTTTAAAATAGTCGATTATATCTATATATTTATTAATAATGTGTGATCTGCATATTTTCTGTAAAGAAAGTGTGTACGTATGAAAATGTTGCATCTGAAGTAACCCATCTAAAGTAACTACTTTATATCTAAAGTAGCGCTTGGTTAAATTTACGTTTTAATGCATACACGAAGATCTAATTTCAGGGTTTAATTTTAGCCAGGTGATACTTTAATATTACATCAGATGCAACAAAAATACAGTACGGCCAAGAAGTTTTCCAAATTTTGGGTCGCCTAAAGCCAGTTGCGTTCACGTGACCAACAGCCAATCAAATTGTAGTAAAAAAAACTAGCTCTTAGGCCCGGGCGTTGCCCCGGGTGCACAGCCTCAATTTTTATTAGTTTTTAAGTTTTGTTAAAAGAACTTAATTTAAATCTGGTTGGATTAAAGTAAACCAAAATTTGGTTTACTTAAACCTAAATTAGAACTGATTTTGGTTTATTTAAGCCCATGTTGGGTTCAAGCAGACTTAATTGGGTTTACTTGAATCTTTGCTAGATTTAAATCAACACAATCTGAACCCAGTTAAGTTCAAGTAGACCCATCTTGGGTTCACTTGAACTTGAATTGGATTTAAGTAAATTGATTATATCTAAAATAAAAACTTTTACATTTTTATGTAAACCTCAACACATTAAAACTCAAAAAAAATAAGACTCTATATTTAATATTTTCAGGATGTTTATTGGATATTATGCATTTTTTGTATGATAAGCAATTAATTAAACATTTTTTATTCGAAAAGCATCGGTACTCTTGGTCATATATTGGAAGAATTTCGGACAGCCAAAGAGCCAGAAATAAATTTAATTAAACCACAGAATATATTGAATTAGTAATTTTAAGTAATTAATAATTTGAGTAATTGATGATTTAAATAATTAATAATTAGTAATTTAAAGTAATTTGAACTAAAACAATGATATTCTTTCAGAGATTAGAAAGTGAGTTGTGCCAGATATCATCATAACAGTTGAGCGAGCAAGAAGCAGCATCAACTGGTAATTTCCTGCCTGCTTGAAGCAGGCTAGCTGTTAAATGGAAAATGGCAGAATTAGGAGACTACAGTGTGAGTGGAAAGGGTTGGATTGAGAAAATACATGTAGAATTTAAAGAGAAAAAGAATGTAGAAATCAGTTATTTTTGATGGTCTTTCTATACTGATTGTGTTAGTGGCTTTGGATTCTGCTGCATGAATCTATGGTTTGTCATCAATTGAATCTCAAATCGGTTTTCAGTGCTCATGCCCAGAGTTAAAGCTTGTGGTGAGTGGTGATCCAGACCAATATGCCCCATCTTTTTGATTGGTTGACCCTTATCAAACTGCATTAATGTCCTGTAATGAAAACAGCATAAGAATAAATTCTTGTTTTATCTATAAAACTGCTTTCTGCATTTTAACAAAATAAAACTCCTTGTGAAATTTTGGTATAAGCTATATTTTCCCTCAGCCTTATTCCTAACCATAAAGATGAAGCTTATTACCTTAAAATCTTTCGCTTAATTCGATTGTTTTAATTTTACATCACACCTGATCTTTCAAGCACACCTTGAATGTGTACCAGGTTTGTGGCGCAGATGTTCTGAACTACGAATCAGATTTCAAGATCAGGTGTAATTAGTGATGGGTTTCATGCATGCGCATGATTGGGATTTCATGCGCATGAATGCGCATTCATGCGCATGTTTCCGAATCATGCGCATTTTATCCCATCAAAAATTTATATAGAAAAATTAAATAGAAAGTAAGTATGATTGACTTTTTAAAAATACTGTAAAAAGTCTTGTAAAACGTAGAAATATTAGGTTGAGCCAATCTGGATTTCATTTCAAGAATCGATAGTCCAATATAACCATAATTAGAATTATTCCTATAGTGCAATTGCGGATCTGGTCTATAACTGGATCAAAGATTATTAATTATTTTAAGATCTAAACGGATATAGTATTGTTAAACATTGTGAAATGTATTGTGAAACATGTATCGCAAAACTGTTTATAAATCTTGGTTTTGTATATACATATAAATCGGACGTTTTGTTGTAGTTATTTTATTTCAGTTTTGTAAATAAAATGCCACGGAATCCAGGTTCAATTTATACTTATTATACCGATCTTGGTACAGTTCCTCCTTTTAAACAACCAAGAGTTAAATGCAACTTTTGTTCTCATACTTGCAATAAAGCTCTTAATAGATGCGAATCCCATTTAAAAAATTGCACTAAAATTGATAATGAAAGTTATCAATCATATTTTGGTAGTCCTAAAATAACATCTTCACATGTTGCTTCTCAATTAATAGTAAATACTTCAAAAAAAACATTGCAAAATGCAAATATTAAAAATTTTTTTGATCATACTACAACAAATGAGCAAGATCGTCTTGAAGTAGGCTTTGCAGAAGCTGTTTTTCAATGTGGTCTTCCTTTTTCATTTTGTGAGTTAGTTCCAATTCAAACCTGGATTAAAGGATTAAAACCTTCATTTAAATTACCTACAAGAAAAAAAATGGCTAATCAATTATTAGAAACTATTTATAATAAAACCAAATTAAAAGTAGATAAAAGTATTGAAGATGCTGATTTTTTAACTTTGATTTGTGATGGATGGTTAGTAAATTTTTAAATATTAAATTCAAATTATATTATCAATTAATATTTATTATAAAATGTACCTATAATGTTTTGTATTTATTATATACTGGGTTGGTGAAAAGTAACTAAACAGGTTCCTATTTTTCTATCTCTACTAATATTTAATTTATTATTTTTTATATAGATATGTACCTATAAAATAGTAAATTAAATATTAATGAAGATGATAAAAAATAGAAACCTGTTTAGTTACTTTTTACTAACTTAGTAATTTTATATTTTTTTTTAAATTATATATATATAATTTTTATTTTAAATTTTTTATACTTAAGTTAGTATTTAGATTAGGGTTTGAAAAAGGTTTTTAAAAATATAAAGTATTTTTACTTACATCAGGAAAATTTGTTAGGTGATATATATCGATATAAATTGGGGTGATTTTAATCGATACATAACACTTCTAACGATTAATAATGTTAGTGATAACTAACGATATATAACAATAAATTGTAATTTTTAGCGAAACTTTGAAGATGAATATCTCTATAACTAGTAATCCAAATTGGCTCAAACTTTTACTACAATTAGATATGATGTTCAACTATAACATATTAAAGGTTGAAGTAATTTGACTAAATAGTTCTTGAGAAATCGATTGTATACGATAGTTGATTTTTTTAAAAAAATCAACTATCGTATACAATCGATTTCTCAAGAACTATTTAGTCAAATTACTTCAACCTTTAATATGTTATAGTTGAACATCATATCTAATTGTAGTAAAAGTTTGAGCCAATTTGGATTACTAGTTATAGAGATATTCATCTTCAAAGTTTTGCTACAAATTTTGAAAATTTTAAACTATCGATATTAATCGATTTTTTATATTATCGATTATTATCGTTATTAATCGTTATATATCTATAATCGATTATAATTGATATTGTTAGAAATCAATTTCAAACCCTCCTGTCAGATATAATCAATTATTTGTCATCGATATATATCAATTTATCTGATTATAATCGCTATATAGCATTTTAAAAATTTTCCTGATATAGAACATTATATACTAATTAATTAGCTAGTTTTTAAGATAATATAATATATATAGTAAAGTACTATAGATATATTTTAGTAAAGGTTTAAATTAATAAAAATTATTAATTTTTAGGTCAAGTCTTTCTTCTGAACATTGGACAAATTTTATTTTTGCAACTCCAAAACCTGTATTTGTTTTTGCTAAGCCTACTCAAGAAGTACGTCAAAATGCCAATAATATTGCTAAAGATATAGAAGATATTATAGCAACTATAGATAAGTTTAAACTTTGTGCTATAATTACTGATAATGCTTCTGTTATGAAAAAATCTTGGAAAATTTTAAGCAAAACTTTTCCTAATATTATTTATATGGGATGTTTAGCACATAACTTAAATCTTATTATTCAAGATATTATGACATTAAGATGGACTAAATCTATTTTTAAAAAAACAAAAGCTATTGTTAAGTTTTTTAAAAATCATCATATTCCAGCAGCAATTTTTAAACGTCATCAACAAATTCAAAAATTAAATACTGCTCTTAAATTACCAATAAAAACAAGATGGGGATCTTCTTTTATTTGTATGGAATCAGTCAAAGTTAATCATATTCCAATTAGTCTTACTATTACTGAATTAATTGCAAATCAAGATAATGTAGATAAAATTGTTGAAAAGACAGTTAATAGTAAAACTTATTGGAATAATCTTTTAAAATTAATTGAACTTTTAAAAGAATTAATTATTGGAATTAGTATATTTGAAAGTGATACTCCTCAATTATCATATTTTTATGAATGGTATTATAATTATTTTAAATCTATTAATAATAGTAAGTATTCATTAATTTTAATAATATTCAATTATATTATTAATATTTAATACAGTTATTCTTCTTTATAATCATCTTTTTTATAGTCATAATCTCTATATAATTATACAAAATTTTATAACTATTTTTTTATATTTAAAATACTTTTATATAATTACATTATAAATATTTTATATATTAATGTAATTATATAGAATAAATATTTTGTTATTATAAATAAACTGTATAATTATAGAGAAGAATAACTGTATTATATATATTATTTAATAATTATAATTTAATAAATCTAATTAAAGTTTATTATTAAGTATTTATTAACTAACTAAATTATTAATTATAATAATAAATATAGGTGATATCAAAAATATATTAAAAACTAGATGGATTAAATTGTATCATCCTGTTATGGAAATTGCAAATTTTCTTAATCCTAAAATTGCTGGAAATGGATTACCAAATAATTATATGACTACTATTTCAAATTTTATTACCAAATATTGTACACATAATTCTTCACTTGTTTGGCAACAAATTCTTCAATATAAAACTAAAAATAAACCTTTTGATAATCAATTAGCATGGAAATCAGTAGATCAAATTGATCCAATAATGTGGTGGAAGGGTAATTTTCAAGAATCTGCTCCTGAATTAACTAAATTAGCATGCAAAATATTATCTATTCCAACATCTTCAGCTGCTGCAGAAAGAAATTGGTCAAATTTTTCATTTATTTATAATAAAAAAAGACAAAGATTAACTAAGCCAAGAGTTTTTAAATTAGTATATATATATAGCAATTATAAATTGCAATTACCACATATTACTCAAAAAATTTATAAAAATAACAATATTCAAAATACAAATATATCTGATATACTTGAATTAAATAATGAAAAAAATAATAATTTGGAAAATAATTTAAGCAATGAGTTTAATGATGATTCTTATGATGAATCTAGTGATAGTTCTGATAATGAATTAGATAATGAATTTGATTACGAATTAAATGATGAATTAAATTATGAGTTTGATAGTGAATTAGATGATGAATTAGATAATGAATTAGAAAACAGATATGATGATGAATTAAATAATGAATTAGATGATGAATCAAGTGATGAGTTAGATGAATTAAGTGATAAATTAAATAATAATCTAAATAATTATACAGATGATTATTTGGATAATGGTAAGTAAATATAATTTTAATAATAATTAATAATAATATAAATAATAATTTAAAATAATTTAAAATAATAATTTAGAATACCTTGAAAATGAAGTTGATAATTTAAATGAAAAAAGTTTTGATACAACAATGGATTATATTTCTGAAAATGATGAGTATCTAGAAAATTATTTTGCAGAAAAAAATAATTAAAATAATTTAAAAATGTAAAACAGTAGATTACTAAAAACAATAATAGTAGTCAAATATATAAATATCAAATAAATAAACATTAAATAAAATTTAAAAAATAAAAAAATTAAAAATTAAAAAAATAAAAAAAAACTAAAAAATTAAAAAAAAAAACAGAAAAATTAAAAATTAAAAAAAATACAATATATAAAATTCAAAAAAATTGAAATAAAATCATAAGAATTATATTAGTTAAAAATATTTTAAATAGAACATTAATTAGTTCTAACCAGTAGTTAAGTCACTACCCTTTATTTTTGCAAGAATTTAGGATTAGTATACAGTTTTTAACTAAGATTAAGCTTGGGCATTAAGGTTTAAATTTAAGTTTTCAGAGGTTCTAAGTATTTTAATTTAGAACTTTGACTTTAACTATTCAGTACATTTTTTGGAACATAGCATTCCTAGTTGGTATTACTAAAGATCAAATTGCAAATATTATGCCTATCTATATATTTTACAATTAAATTTATTAATTATATATGATTAACAACAATGAAATTTATACTGATAAATTGGTAAAAAGTTATGTATGTTGGCAAAATCTAATTAAGAATTTATATGTAGAATCTTTATTAGAATTATTATAATAATAAAGATATAAGTTTAAAAAAAAATTTTTTTTATCATGCGGTATCATGCGCATTTTATATTTCATGTGCATTAATGCGCATTCATGCACATGTTATTATAAAATGCGCATTTTTCCCATCACTAGGTGTAATGTAACACAATCAAGAAGATTCATTACGGCGAATTTATGAAATTAAGCTAAAATTCGGTCACTAAATCTGAGTATTTGGTCCCCAATTTTAAATGTTAGTTACCAAATAACATATAAATAAATCAATGTTAAACCCCAAAAAAGTTTTTTGGACCTCTGATCTTGATTGATAATGCGTCTAACCCATCTTCACTACGTGCTAACCCATCTTCCCCACCTCATTAGACATATGAATTTATTATAATGATGCACCCTCACCCTGGGACAGTAGTTATTTCGATCAAAAATCATTATCGTTTACTTAGTGGTCAAAATTTTCAAATTTTGGAGTATTTCATAAATTCGCGGTAATGTCAAAACAAACGTTCGTTTCATCAGAAATCGCCTATTTCTTGAAAATCTGCATAGGAAATCACCTTTAGTGTTTTAACAAAAAGTTTTTGCTAGACAATTTTACTATATAAACACCCCTTCCTAACCCTAACCCGAACCCTAACCCTAACATAAACGAACTTCGAAAAATTTTTTGCTGCACCACAAACCTGGCACACATTCAAGAAAAGCATCTTTCAATCTAAATGTTATTCTGGAAAATTTTTTGTGAACATTTTCGAGGTATCATGTGTTCAAAAACCAATTCTAAGCCCTTCTAATTCGTAGAACACCAATATCGGATTTATCCAGGTGATTGTTGTAAATCATTGGGAAATGCCAGGTCGACATTAGGGATGGTAAAAAAATGTTTTAAACAGTTTTTTAAACATTTTTTATTGTTTTAAAACTTTTTTTAAACCATCGAAGTCTGAGATAAAATATTGCTGAAAAAGAAATATTGCTTTTATTTAATTTTAATTGTCAGCAAAGAATTTTTTTTAAAAAAGTGATTCTATATAGTTTCGAATTTATTAAATATAAAAAAAAATTTTATCAATTATATTTTTAAATGTATAAATTTGCAATCAGCCAAATACAATCTTTTATTTGGCATTAGTTTTACGTTGGTAGCATTGAAGAGTCCAAGTTTACAGTAATATCGCCACAAATACAATGAATAAATAATTTATCTTTCTCATATTAATCCAATCGCATATGTCACTTGAAATAGGATCATGAACTTTCAATATTTCTTGGAAATTTTTAACCGATTAACTGAATCAACAGTCTTCTTCGCAATAACTGCATTTTTGACGCGACGTTTTTCTACCATGTTTATTAGTTTCAGCAACTTTTGTAAAATTTAAACACGAACATGAAACATTGCTTTGAAGAAATTTTTTGATTTTTTTTTTTCGAATGTTAGTAATCATAAATATTAAATCACGCAATTAGATCAAATTACGTCATAATGTATTAAACCATTTATTAAAAGATTTAAATCAAACAAACATGATTTTTAAGATTGCATTTTAAAACATTTGCCATCCCTAGTCAACATGTAAAAAAAAATAGAAACTGGGTAGATATAATAATGAACAAAAAATTAATCTTATATGAACTAATTTATTTACATTATGAAAGAAATGAATAATGCAATGTTTATTTCATTTTGAATATCACAATGTTTAAGCATGTTGTTTATTTGATTATGTAATCGCTCTGAATACCATGATGTTTAAGCATGATCGAAAATATTGTGGTATTCAGAGCGATTACATAATCAAATAAACATTGTGGCATTCGGACATAATCAAAAATTTTATGATATTAATGTGATCATGCTTAAACATCGTAGTATTCAGAGTAATTAAATAAACATTGTGGCATTCAGAGCAATCACATGATTGAAAACTTTATGATATTAATAATGTAATAATGTGATTGTTTTCAAATACCACAATGTTTATTCGATTATGTTTTCGTTCCAAACACTGTGATGATCACATCATTAATAATCGCATTATTAAATTGTTAATGATGTATCGCACTTTAATTTAACCTTATTTGCTTAACATTAATTAAAAGTATATGACGCATCGCACTTTTAATTATACTTTATTTACATATACGAATCTTAAATTTAAATGTGTGATATGTCATATATTTCTAAATAATAACAAATAAACTTAAGTTTAATTTGCGATATGTTTAATTTACACGTTATTAAATTAAATTAAATTATATAATGTAATGTTAACATTAATGTTAACATTAATGTTAACGTTAACGCTAACATTAACATTAATGTTAATGTTAACGTTAATGTAAATTAATGTTAACGTTAACATTAACGTTAATGTTAACGTTAATTTACGTTAATGTTAATGTTAATGTTAATTACATTAACATTAATTTAAAATTAACATTAACATTAATGTTAACGTTAACATTAACGTTAACGTTAATGTTAACATTGATGTTAACATTAATGTCATCAAGGGTGGGTGTGTTAACTGTTTTTTACAATTATAATAAGGGTGTGTTAACAAATTAAACAGATGCCCTGTTTACTCAGGATCTCTGTTAAAAATTAAATTAACTAGAGTTTCAATCCGGATAAATCCGTTATTTATTTACCCGCATTAACATAACCGGATATCCATCCATTTATGTCGGATATCCGAAACGGATAAACCGAATCATCCGAAGTATTAGAGAGAACCATTCTTGTATTACTACTCTAAAAATTTCCCGGGCCAAATCGATTTCAAAATCAGGTGTTACGCAAAAAAAACAAAAAATCAAAACAACTAAAAAATTCATTATAGTTCACGTTTTATTTATGAAATTGCCTTCTGCGCACTAACAAAATGATTTCCTTGCGA
>CAJVPZ010001290.1:0-14932 GCA_910592135.1 Racocetra fulgida | reverse complement strand
TTGCTCTATATTGTCTTAATTCTATATGTATTGCTGCTATTCGTTCTTCTGCTTGTTCTGCTGTTGTAGGTTTAGTTTTAGCATTTTCTATTGTATCTTGTTTCACTTGACTGATTTGTTGTTTTGTTTATATCTCTCCTTTGTTTTCATCTGTCACGTGTTTTTTAATGTGTTTTCTTTGTTTATTCTTCATTATGTGTTGTGTATCTTGTGTGACAGTAAATGATCTGCATTACAGGGTCTAGGCCAATCCCCCAAATGACTTGCAAAGAGCAAAATTATCAACGATTTTTCTAGTTTTTTTACTATATCTTTGCCACTTCTGCTTTTTTTTTTTAAGTCTCTTAAGAAACTAAGTATTATTTTTAGTCTTCCTGCTTTTTTCTTAGAGCTGCAAGTCTTGTTTTCTATAACTATTTGTGTGTTTCTGTCATTTTTGTTGTTGTTTTGTTTTTGTATTTTTGTGTACAGAGGATCAGCAAGAAGAGTTGATGTATATAATAAAATTTTACATATGCAATTTTGGTTATCTATTTAAATTACTTACTCTAAAGTTCGATATTAGCTACTATACTTGCAACCTGTTAGAAGATTATCTATTTAAATGTTTTAACTAAATGCTCTAATTTTTTTAATATTAATAGTAAAATGTCCTAAATTTAATCAACCTTTGGTTCAAAGCATTTATATAGGTTTTTATACTTATAATTGTAGCAATTAATTATAAGCTTTTAGATAGATTCTAAACAGATTATACTATTATTACTATTCTATTATTTATTTTTATAGTTTACAAAAATTTTAGTAATAGAGTTTTTAACTTTAATTTAGATAGTTTAATGATTTTAATCTGTTTTAATATATAATATCAGATTATATTTTTTAGTAATAATAAACCGTAATTATCTAGTTAATATACTTTTTTAGTTCAAGTTTTATTTTATTAGTTTACTTGTTTTAGATAATTAATTTCTAAATTTAATGAACTTTTTCTGCTAATTATTTTTACTAAACCTAAAATAAAAATAAAAAAATTCCAAATAATAAAATTTAGTAAAATGCTAAGTCAATACATTATAGAACTTAAATAAATATGTTTACTTAACAGAATATAGAAAAAGACTTTATACCAAAATATTCTAAGAATTTATTATATTACTATTAAAGATTAGACAAAACTTACCTTTATTATCACCTTTTTGTTCTCAAATACATGAATAGATATTTATTTACTATTGACCTTACTAGATTAGAACATATTTTAAATTTAATCAAATTTTTTGTATAATAAATATGCAAGCACAACAACTCTATTCAATCAATTCTATTTGACTTTACAAACTTTAAACACAACTTTATAAATATTAATATCAAACTACCTAGAAGCACTTGTAATTATAACTTAAATATAATGCTCAAGGTATATAAGAAAACACAAAAGACCTATATATTATAAAAATATACAAAAAAAACTATTACTAATTCCTTATAACATAGTTACAAAGCTCAACACAGATGATAAAACTAATCTAAACACTAATACAAATAATACAACCAATGCTATACCTAGTAACAAAAAGGCTACAAATAAAGAAGATGCAAGTTCAATAGAAAGCAAAGCTGCTAAAACAAAAACATAAAGAAGCTAAAGAAAATAAAGAAATATTGAAGAAAAGAAACACAGGAAAAAACGTTGAAGGCTTTACAGAAAAGAAAACTTTAAACAAACTAACCAAAGAATCAAGACCAAGAATTTGGATATCAACCTTAATAGAGGAGGAAAATTCCAGTGATATACAATTTAAAAACCCACAAAGAAAAATACTAAAGTAGATAGTAGAGTTTATATATCAAGTAAACTTAGAAAGTAGACAAGATAATATTAAAGACTGGAAAAAGAAAAAGAAAGAAACCTTGGATGAATGGAGTAGACAAATTAAATCAGTAACGAACACTAGTACAAATGAAGAAAATATCATACAAGAGGCAGCAACAGGGAGAACAATAGAAGTCAAGAATTGGAAAAGAAAAAAGAAAGATACTAGGTTTAGAATAGCAAGAAGAATTATAAGAGAAGTAGCCAGAAATCAAGAGAAGTATGTTAAACTGCAAAAGAAGCCACACAGAAGAAAAGCAAGCTTATCAAATAAAAAAGAGAAAGCAGATATGAGTTTCGAACAGTCAAGAACTAGAAGAGGAAAAAGAAAAACTTCTCATTTGAAACAGTAGGAAGGTTTTTAGAAAGACCAAAAAGTAAGAAGAAGTATAATAGATCTCAAAAGATACTTATTAGAGGAAATGCAGAACTATGGAGTAGAAGAAAGAAAGAAAGCACAAAGTTCTAACGGAGAAGTATAGAAGGACCCAAATAAGCTAATCAAGTTCTAGAAGTAGAAGAATCTAAAGTAATATAGAAGAAACTAGAAGGAGAGAAGGGCTACAAACAGAAACTTATGAAGAAAATCTGTATAAAGAATACTATCAAGAGTAAGAAGAGTAAGATAAATCTCAAGAACTGGAAGAAACACAAAAAGAAGAAGGAAAATAGAAGACTAAAGTGCCAAAGCAGACTACCAGTAGAAAATAAGGAAATGAAGGATAAAAAGATGAGGTGGGGTAACTATAGAAAATCACAAGAAGTATTTTTTTTTTTTTTAATATTAAGGTGACCACTTGGAGGTCTGGCACGTTTATTAACTTCAGTTTCGAATGCCAGGGCAGCCACAAGACCACCCCTGACTTTGTTACATTAATAAGAGTACATTCTAGTCATATCTGTGCCTTTTGAGCACCTAATTAAGTAGTTCCCTATTACTAAGTACTACACTAGATGCTGTACCTATAACCCACTATTGCTTGAATTACCCAATTAAACCCTCTGATCAACTTAGCACTGTCAGATATTCTCACCAAAGAGGAACTGCCGCTAAGGCCTCTTAGGACTAATTTATCTTCGTGGTAAACCTACTAGAGCGGTCCATGTCTTACAAACATATATCACCTAGGTTTTTCGGTAACTTACGCCTAGGACATGACCAAGTACTTGCGGTATTTCTCCGCTACCGTTACCTACTCCTTGCCTTTGCAAAGTTCACTCTACTCCAGCCCTTACTTATCCAATCAGAAACCCTTCTACTGTTTTACCAAACTTCCAATCCAGATAGCCTAGTTTGGTTCACAAGTTACGTTACTCTCTTTTCTACTGGCTTAACCCAGATACTGGCCTGTGCCCTTTTCCTCTGGTCAATTCCAGCGGCCTGGTTGGTATAGTGCTCGCCAAACACCCAGTCTTCGTCTGGATCCACAGCTTATTGGTTTTCTTCTTAAACTTTCCAGAGCTGTCGAAAGTAGTGCTACCTCTCTACTCGGGACTTGCCAAGTGGATTTCTATTCAGGACAACGTCCAATGGATTTATACAGGTCCCGGTGACTTATCGTGAGTTTACACCACCTTTTATCGGTTTGTATCCCTTCATGTAACTTCTCTATTATACAAATGCCCCAAGATCTTTCAAGTTTGTACAACTACCTCCGATTAGGGCTTGTGAGATAAGCCTTCTGTTAGGCGATCATTACCCTTTGCACCTATTTGGTCTGACCGTCGTTACAAGATCTACATCCCAACACCCGAATAGTCATCAATATACAGAAGAATTCTATTTTTGTCGTCGGTGAAAATTGAACTCTGGATGTGCCACTTGGGAGGCGACAACTTGACTACTTCACTAAGTCACCACACCCTTAGAAGATATTTATTTACGACCCTGGCTATTACTAAGGAGTAATAGTTTATTTAGTTGAAATGTAGTATAGGTGGTCAAATATAATTATTATATAATTATAATATATAAAAATCAACTATTTTGAATCAAATCAAGTAAATTTATAAATAGTTAAGGTTAGGGTTAGAGTTCTAATATAAATTAGCTCAAATTAGATAGGTTTTATATATTATAATCTTGTAATAATTTATATATAACCACCTATACTGCATAAAATTTGTTTATTTTTGGAAGTTCTGACAAATTGAAAGAGATTTGCTCAGAAGGGCACACTTGAAGCCTCTGCTTTCGTAGCAACCTAGGAAGTCCTAACAAATTGAAAGAGATTTGCTCAGAAGGGCACACTTGAAGCCTCTGCTTTCCTAGCACCCAAAAGATAGCTAGCAGCTTACTGCAAACCTTAATCAAGAAAGATTAAGCGCAAATTACCCACAAGCCAAAGTGTAGGTGTAAGTAATTCTATCCAAGATTATCACAACAACCAGAGCACTTTTAATTAAATATTACAACCAAGAGTCTGCTCACAGCATTATATGCATTGAGCATACAAGTTACATTTAGAAAGAATTAGAAAACACACACAAGACTACAAGAATACTAGTCTTTCTAACAATACTCTTCAAGTATTTTTACCTGACGATTCGTGTAGATACTGCTTTTCTGACTACAACTATTATCACTCTTTCTGTAGTTTTTGGAATTGGTATCAATGACAATTTGCTGTCACCTCTTATACCCAGATAACAATTACAGCTCACCTTGACCTAACTACAGACTCTGACTATCCTTTAACTTAAGTTTTATTTAGAAATCTTATTTTTAGTTGCAGATATCAACTTCCTCTTAAAAGTCCTCACTGAGTAGCAACTATCCTATTAACTAACTATATTAGATATCGGCTTGCTTCTTACTTGCCTCTGAGATTTGTCTCTAATGTTTTTGATCTCTATATTGAAGACTCTAAATATACACCTAGTGTCTATCAAACTACTGACAGTGACCAAGAATTAGAGGACTCTAGTTTACTTATACTCTCTACATCTCAAAGTGAAAATACTTATATATATCCTAGTAATTTATCTAGACAAAGCTCTATTTTACAATCAGGAGACCTAGAAGATATCCTTGATATAACTACCTCAACATTCTCTTTACTCCCTTACAATGAAAATACAACTCTAATTCAATTTCCACTTAGATCTAATACTTCTAATTCTCTTTATATTGATATTTCCTTACACGCTATACCTCCTCCTATAGTTAACCTTTCTCAGACCCAACCTGTTAACCGATTCACCCAATTCTTTAACTATATTATACCTACTACTAACCTACCTCCTACTAATACTCCTATTGTACCCAGAACCTACCTAGGAACTACCTTAAATTTTAGTACAACTCCTTTAAATACTCCTCCTCCAATTAGAAATCGACCTCCTACTACCTTTTTATTAGAAGAACCAGAAGATAACTAAGTCCTAATAATAATACTAAAATACATGAAGAGAAATAGATGAACAAGTATCTGATGCTGAAACTAACTCTACTGTAACTGACAACGAAGAACCTAACAATAATATGGCACAACAAACTAACCAAGCTCTTACCCAGGCTGCTGAAGCTATGGCTGCTATAGCTGCTGCTCTAGAACATAGTGGTAAAAGTCTCTTATCAAGATAGATTTCTATTGAGGTAACAGAACCCAAGACCCTATAATATGGATAGAAGAATTTGATCATGCTGCTAAAGCTAACCACTGGAGTGCTGCTCGACAGTTGGAATTAGCTGCTGCATATATGAAAAACAATGCCCAAGAATGATTTACTAGCCTTGCCAATGCTACCATAGTGCCCAATATAGAACTAATGTTCAGAGAACTGACATTGTGAGTTTTACTTGTTTAAAGAAAAATTCAGTACGCCTAGACAAAAAGCAACTTGGCAAAAACAGCTTTTTGAAATTAAACTAGGAACAAACACAGTTAATATTTATGTTAGTCAATTTAAATGATTATATCATCGAGTAGAAGACCCTGCTAATCATCTTCCTGCAGCCCTGTTAGTTCAATTTTTCATCCAAGGATTATGCTCCGAGTATGCTGTTAATGTACAAGCTGCAGAATCTGCTAACTTAAATGCTGCTATAAGAGAAGCATGAAAATGAAAAACAGGATGAGTTATAGCCACTGAAAATAATACAAATAGTGATGGCAATGCCCAAGTTATAGAACAACTTACTGAACAACTTGCTAAGCTTAATATCAACTTAGCTGTATAACAACCTATTACTCTGAAACTAACAACAACAATAATAATAACTCCTCCTGACGAGACAACAACAACAACTCCCGAGATGCCACTTGTTACTACTATATTAACAGAGGATATTTTATTAGAGATTGCAGAATCAAAAGAGAGGATAGCCAAAGGAACTCTTGAAATTATCGATCCTCTAGTCGAGACTATAAATACTCTTCTCAAAATAATCAATCTTATGATAGATCTTGATCTCACAACCAGGACAGATCCAGAAGTAGAAGCTAATCTCATGATAGATATCGCTCTAACAATTGCTCCTCCTATGATCGAAATAATAGATCTTGAAGTTGATCCTCTACCCTTTATTCTTAAGATATATATATACTGCAGATACTGTTAATGACTATACCTATAAACAATTTGAAACCTTCTTAGTCAACAAATCTATTAAAACAGCCTTAGCTAGTTATCTTAATAAAGAATCTAGTATCTCTAATTAGATACAGATACCAACTTATACTACTCCTGTTAAATGCAACATTAAACTTAGAAACAGACTCTATCATGCTGTTATTGATAGTGGCGCTGCAATCAGTATGATCTCACATCAAGTTGTCAAGGAACTTGGTCTAAAGATTGAAGCTCCTTTACTAGCTTGATCGTATCAGTCACAGGACCCTCTACTAGACCTTTAAGAATTATTAAAAACCTTCCTGTTGAAATCGAAGGAATTACTATTCCTTTAGATGTAGAAGTAATGACCGCTACTTCTTATTCTTTGCTCTTAGGAAATGACTAATCACAGAAAGTTGAAGCCAGTTATCATTGGAAAAATAAGGCTAATACTATTCGATAGAACAAAAAGAAAATTTATATTCCTACTACCTACGAACAACACCAACATCTGCCTGCTCAACCTACTGTTACTGATGAAAAAGAGTTAGCTCAATTCGAACAGAAATATCTAACCTCCAAGAAAGCTTATACTGCTACTCCTGCAACCTCAACGAATGAAAACCATTGGATTACTCAAACCTTCAGATCTAGACACCGAACTCTCCAAGCATCATCTAGTAGAACTTGCCAAGGATACAACTCTGCTAGTCACCTTTTTGCTAATTGCCTCTATAACTAATGTCATCATTGTCATCAATATAGACATATCTCTGCTCACTACCCTCACCAAGCTTCAAAAAGAGATATTTGTAAAACCTGCTCTCAACCTGGGCATCTCTATAGAAACTGTCCTCAAAATAGATGTCACCAATGTGATTAATATGTTCATATCAGAATTGACTGCCTCTTGCTATTTACAAGTTGGATAACCAAAGACACAGATGTGGATATTTTCCTGACAAAGTGAATAACCAATGGCAAACCTACTACTTTCGAAAAAGAACCTACTATTGTTATACCCCAAAGACTTAAAGAACTTAGATTGCTCGACCAAAAGCTAGTCTGTAGAGCATGCTGGACCAACTTCCACTATAAATTAGGCCGAGATGACTTCCAAAGCATTGAATACTTTACCAATGGTGATGGTCGAAGAATGTTGACCAAATGTCGAGTCTGTAGCGAAGAATTTATTAGATCCAGAATATATAAACTAGACACAGTTGAGGAATATACCTGGTTTTGTGACTTGGAGCATTTGTACGCTTACAAAGCTGCCAAAAATGTTGAATGAAACACTAACTACAACTTGTGGACCCAAGTTAAACACTATACTGAGTCTACTAGAAATGCAAGACATGCTTATGATCTTAATCAAAGTTGAATCTATCATCTAGCCCAGATCCAACTAGGAGAAAGCAACGAACAGATTGCTAGTGCACTTGAACCTCTAGCAACTGACTATTCTAACCAAGATTATACAGATAATGAAATCAACCTCATCATGAGAGCCCCTCATATTTAACTAACCTTAACCAAAGAAGATGAATTACAAAAAATTCTCACTGAATCTTTTGATATCAGCCATTCAGATTTTGATCAGCACTGAGCAATGCAAAATCTATAAAGAAACTTCCAAGAAACTGTAAGACTTTGTAAAAATTGTCTTATGGCCAAAGCTAAGACTGAACTTGCACAATATGATCAATATTGTCAAGAATGTTATGATGAACTTCATCCTCCTCCTGTACAAGAACCAGAACTAGAAGAACCAACTCCAAAATCAACTTCATCTATTACTAGTGATGATATACAGGAAATAATTCATTTGTTATAACAACAAGTCAAACAACAGAAACACATAATTGATGTTCTTCAAGAAAAGATTCAAACCTTTGAACAACAAGTTCAAACTATTGCTATCCTCCAGAATAGAGTTAATCACCTTGAAGTTTTTTATAGTAGATTGCAAGGATTATACTCAGAGTTTTCTTCCTCTGAAAATAGATCTTTAAATTTTTAAATAATCCTAAGCAAGATGAAAAATTACTTGGTGATACAGACAAATTACTAACAGAAACAGACACCCTCAATCTAGCTATACAACAAAATTTATTGAAATGTGAAGCATACACAATAACCCAAGAAGTGACCCCAAAGATAGGCCTTTAACTACAAGTTAAAGAGCTTAATTTTACTAATTGCTTCTTGAATTTGCTGAGCTCTTTGCAAAAGATATTACTCAACTAGGAAGAACCAATTTAGTTAGACATCGCATCTACACTGAAGATGTATCTCCTATTAGTTCTCGACCCTATATGGTACCTCAAGCTGAACAAAAATTTATTAACAAAGAAGTATAACGAATGTTGGATAATAAATTGATAAAAGAATTCTCAAATCTCTGGGCCTCTTCTGTCATACTTGTAGCCAAGAAAAATGGTAAAAAAAGATTTTGTGTTGACTATGGAAATTAAATACTATTACCAAGAAGAACCAATACCCATTACCCCGAATAGATAAAATGTTAGATTCATTAGCTGGAGCCGCATACTTTTCCACTTTAGATCTTATGAATAGATATTGGCAAGTTATGATACATCCTGCAGATAGAGAAAAGACTGCTTTCATTACAAGATATAGCATCTATGAGTTTAATGTGATGCCATTTAGATTATACAATACCCCTGCAACTTTCCAATGTCTTATGAATCAAGTCTATAAGGATATTGCTTACAAATACATAGTAGTTTACCTTGATGATACTAACGTATTTTCTTGAATATTTGATGATCATATCAAGCACCTACGCAAAGTATTTATAAGAATTAAAAAAGCTGGACTCAAGCTTAACATTGAAAAGTATAACTTTTGGATGAAAAGATTACTTTTTTTTGAACATATTATAGAAGAAAAAGGAATCTCTCCAGACCCAGACAAAATAGCCTCTGTACAAAATATCCTATCTCCAACAAGTGTTACTCAACTAAGATCTTTCTTAAGACTCACTAGATACTATCGATGATTTATTAAACACTTTTCTTCTATTGCTTAACCTCTTAATCAGTTATTATATAAGAATACTCTTTATGAATAGAGTTCAAGTTGTCAAAAAGCTTTTGATGAACTTAAACAGAGATTAGTTACTGCCCCTATATTAATCTATCTTAACTACAAAAAAGAGTCTATACTGGCCACCAATGCTTCTTATACTAGATTTGGAGCCACTCTGAGTCAAATTTCAGATGATCAAAAAGAACACCCTATTGCCTATGCAAATAAGAGTTTAAAGAAGGAAGAAATTAACTATAGAGCTACAGAACTAGAATATGCTGCTATAGTATGGGCTATTGAACATTTCTACAAGTATTTTAGGACTAACCATTTCACTCTAATTACTGACCATTCCGCTCTTAAATGATTAAAATCATCTCAACCCAAAGGATGATTAGGCTGATAGATAATGAAATTACAACCTTACAATTTCACTATCATATATAAGTCTGGATGAATCCATTCCAATGTTCATGCATTATCACGACTTAAGAACCAAACACATCTTATATCTATTGTCTCTACATGAATTTGGATTACTATTAGAATTTAGTGAACTATTTAGAATCAGACGAAATTCCTCTTGACTTAACGGACTATGAAAAACAGACATTAATTAAACAATCAAAATATTATCAACTCAAAGACAAACTATTATACAAAAAAAATCGAAAAGATCTAGACAAACCTATTCAAGTAATTAAATAGACCAAAGTAAAACCTGTTCTCTATATAATGCATAGTCATCTTACCGCTGAACACTTAGGAACTGATGCTATATATTATAAAATATCTGAGAGATACTATTAGGACCAAATGTATAGAGATATACAGAACTATGTTCGCTCATGTGAAACCTGCCAGAAGAGACAGAAAGGTAGACGAAAGAAACCACTTCATCCTATTCAAGTTGAATGAGCCTTTGAACGTATTGGTATAGATCTTGTAGGACCTCTATCAATAATTGCTCAAAATAATCAGTATATTATTGTTGCTACTGATTATCTTACTCGATAGCCTGAAGCAAAAGCTGTATCAGATGCTGAAGCAGAAACTTTAGCTAAATTTATATTTGAAGAAATTGTATATAGACATGGCATACTCAAAATGATACTTTCTGATAACAGAAGAAATTTTATTAGTAATATTGTCAAGATCTTATGCATTAAGTTCTTGATAAAATATATTTTTTCTTCTCCATATTACCCACAAACTAATGGTATGGTTGAATGCTTAAATCAAACACTTTGCAATTCCCTTGCAAAAGTAAAAGAAACAAATGAAGATTGGGATATATATATATCAGCTGTCTTATTCGCATATAGGACTAAATAATATGCAACTACTGGATATTTACCTTTCCAATTAGTATATGGATGACAAGCTATACTACCTATTGAAGCTACCCTTCTAATTGAACCACAAGAAACAGATAGAGAAATATCTTTAGAAGATAATATTTTATCACGAACATTTGAATTAATAGATGAATTACCTTATCAACATAGTGAAGCTCGAAAGAATACTGAACAATCTTAGAAGAAACAGAAAGTAAGATTCAATTCAAAAATTCGAATAGAGGAGTTTGAAATCGAAGATAAAGTGTGGATATAATGAAAAGATATTGAAGCTTCTCAATCTGATAAAATCGAAGAGAAATAAACTGGATTCTTTATTATTCAAACGAAACTAAATAACAGAGCATACAAGCTTTCTACATTAAAAAGCAAACACTATTAGGTTATTATAATAGTGATTGTCTTGCCCGATATTATAAAAAACAGAACTGGCAACCCACTATTGTCATTAACAATTAATGCTTTTCAACCCCAAACTCTAACTTATACTTAGAACATTATTTAAAGTTTTAATGACAAAATTTTATTTATTTTATTTATTTATTTATTATTATTACAAATTTTATTATTACAATTTTATTACTATTAGATTTAAAATTTGGAAAAAGTTAATTACCACGTACATAATATTGTTAGTTATAAGATTAATAAGAATTTTAAAAGTATTAAGGTTAGGGTTAGCATTTATATTAGAGCTAGATAATAACAAAGTTATTAGCAAAATTACCCAAGGAAAACTTTTTGTTAGAGCACTAAAGGTGGTTTCCTATGCTGTTTTTTGAGTTATGGGCGATTTTTGACAAAACGAATGTTTGTTTTAAATTTCCTGATTGTATTACATTACATCTAATCCTAAAATCTAATTGGCTTAGTGATATATAAGCTATAATCACATATGTGACAAATAACTTTACTTTAAAATTTTATTTTATTATTTATTCTATTCTATTTACTTTTTTTTTTTTTTTTTTTTTTAAACTAGCATCTTTGGCGTAGAGATTTTTATTCAAGTATAATGAGTGAGAAGCTCACATAAGTGAAACTCCAATTACATTAGAGAGTATAACTAGCCACACATGTGCCTTTTGAATGCCTATTTAAGTAGTTCGTGTATAGATAACCATTATAGGTTTTATACTAGCTGCCATACCTATAACCCAACTAAAAGATTACCTATTTAAACCCTCTGTAACGTAAACTACCTTCTTGTGTTATCGGAACATCTTCGTTACATTTGTCAGTCAAGAGTTCCTGATGCATACCATAAACTTAGGACTAATTTATCCTTAAGGCATCGTTGCTAGAGCTTTCTATACCCACAATCCGGCTAATCTAGATTTCGGTAACTTATGCCAAGTCTGAGAATGAGTACTTGTGAGCCAAAGCCACTACCGTTACCTACTTCTGCTCTTGTAGAGTTTACCCAAACCCCAGCACCCACTTTACGAACTCTCTATCGTTCTTCTGATCCAATCCAGATAGCCCAGAAGGGTGAACCCCTTTCCCAATAACCACAGTGGCCTGGTTGATATAGTGCCTTGCCAAACATCTCAGTAGTATTCGGTTTTTGGCTTTCCAGTTGATGATCCTTTACGTAGTACTATCAAAAGTCTGTGCTACCTCTTTACTTGGAGCTTGCCAAGCAGGCTTCTGTGTGCCTTTGTCCCAATACCTGGTTTTACCCGGCTGCTTCACTCGGGTTTCATGTAACTCATATATCACACTAATATTTCACAGCCTCCCAGTAAGCTCTGGTACGACAAAGTTTACAGATCTTACCAATCCAATAGATTATATACAGTCTGCTAGAGCACATTTTGTAAAATTCGAATTTTGTTACTAGTGGGATTCGAACTCTTGTCCCGCCGCTTGAGAGTGTGACAACTTACCAACTTTACTAAGTCACCACACCCCTTTATATTCTATTTACAAAATATTACAAAAGTAATTACTATTACTATTACTATTTTCCTGAACTCTTCTTAATTTCTGCACCTCATCTCCAAATTTGCTACCTGAAAATGTAGCTTATCTCTCTTCGTCCTAAGATTCTAAAGCTGAGTTTCTCATATGAAACTTTCTTTTGCTGCTTCTAGAACTGAAGGATTTCTTTCAGCCACTTCTGCTTCCAAACTTATAACTTAATTATAGAACACCAACAAATGATTTGAAATCGAACTTCCTTTATTATAACAAGGCATCTGCAAAGCAAAACTTAATTAGAAATGACTTATTCCTAAGTATATAAACTTGAAAATTATAAAAGAAATAATTAAAAAGACCCTTATTTCAAGAATACAACAAGCAAGGTCTATTACTTACAATACCAATAGAAATAAGTTCTTATCCTACCTCACAAGAGACTATGAGTATCGATACGAAAAAGAGGAAAAACAAAGTGAAAAATATCTACTAGGGCCAACTACATAGCGCACCTAAGTAGAAGACCAGCCAAGCCCCATATGTCTAAATTAGACAGAACTTGGCGCGCAGCCAGAACAAGTATATATATCTTTAAATGATGACAAGATAAATGAATAAGAGAAGAAAAGACAAAGACAAAAGTTTTTTTGATAAAACTACAAGAAGAAAAGACAAAGATATTAGAAAAGTTTAGAACAAAAAAAAGGAAAAAAAAAAGGAAAGATAAGAACCAGAAAGTTGTGGATAAAAGATTTTTGGATACAATGAATGCCAAAAATAAAGGACTAAATAACAGAAAAACACAATTAATCGTAATGGAAAGATCATACAATACATGCAGTAATACAATCACAACTAACAATGTGATTGCTAGAATGGGAAACCTATAGACAAATAGAAGCTAATTTAGACAAATTAGCACATGAAGTTTGGAGACCTCACTTTTTAAGGGGATGGACAGACAAAGAATTTTCAATTAATAGAACATTGTAGAATTTTTATTTTTAGAAATGAAGATTCAGAGCACAAGGTTAAACAAAAACTTGTTTGACAATTATAGTAGACAAAGACATTTCATATGGGATACACAAGCAAACCTTTTAAAAATCCCATAATTATATTCATATTGCTATAAAACTTTATAAATAGATATCCCCTTGTATCTAAATTTCTATTCTCTAATTTGGTAATTCTTCATCCTATATCTTAAAAATGGAAACTCCCACTTTACAACAATTACAGCCTCAGACCATAGATGCTTTAAATAATTTTCTTGTATTATGGAACCAAGACCTCTTGCTATAAACAATAGTTTAAGGGTAGGGGGTATGTAGATCATTTTGTTATATGATTTTGTAGTATAACATGATTTTTATAAGAAAATAGATCTATGCTACTAATAAAACTTTTTACTATTACAATTAATTTTCGACAAATTTTTATAATTTTTTTTTTTTTTTTTATTTATTGGCAGCCTCGCCGGTATTTTTATTAGATCAAAGCTAATGTACAGTTACACTATATACTATCTAAATTATAGATCCAACATCACTCGGCTTCCTCTGTGGGTGCCCAAGTGCGGTCTGCCTTACCAGTTAAGGCTATTGCCCGTACCAGAGGGCTGCACCAAGCTAGCCGGTAAAACCATAGCAAGATGGTTTCGATTTAAAGAAATTTTTAACTAAACTAAATTGGCAATTTTTCTCTTCTAACCTATCCTCTATTTTATCATGAACTAAAACTAATTTTCTAATAACAAACAATTCTATCTTCCTTCTCAATAAGAGGTTATTGCCAGAAATCTCTTGTTTATATTTGCGTTTCCTTTTCCTCTTTTTCCAATTAAACTTGTCCTTTCCGATTAAAGACCTATTTCTTAGGACCTTATGTTTCATAGCTTCATAGTTTTTTCCTGCTTCTTGAGAGCTTTTTCTATGATCTTTTTTTGCCAATACTCTTCTGTAAGCTTTCTTTTCTTCAAAAAATCTTGGGCCTTCTTTTGGTCTTTCCATTCCGTAGTCTTGTATAGTCCACCCAGATTTATTTTCTTCTATGTTTTGAGTATAGAGGTCTTCTCTTTTCCTTTTCTTTATCTTCTTCTTTTCTTTTTTCTTCCTAGACTTTGGTTTTCTTCCCAAAAACTTTTCTTGAATTTCAACAAAGA
>CAJVPZ010001289.1:0-14934 GCA_910592135.1 Racocetra fulgida | reverse complement strand
ACATGAAATTCAAGTTACTGAAACTTACGTAAAATTACATGAAATGTAAAATTGTAATTTCCGTAACACAACCCTAGATATGGGGCATGCTGATGGAACATATAATCTTGGACGTTGTTATGAAAATGGAATAGGAGTTAAAAAGATAAAGCATTCGAATATTATCAAAAAATCTGCTGATATGGGTAATGTCTCTGGAATAAATAAAATTGGTTATTGTTATCAAAATGGGATTGGGATAGAAAAAGATACAAATATAGCATTTAACTGGTACGTACATGAAATCTGCAAAGATGGGTGATGCCACTGAAATACATAATGTACTAGGGTGATAAATGGACTAAGTAATCAAACCTATGTCAGATATCACGGAGAAATTAAATTATTATTTAAATTATAAAAAAGCGCAAACTTTGAAAAGAGTCACGCAAATATCGCACTTATCTTTCTAAATTTTCTTAACTGATAACTATTTGCAGGGATCATTTAAAAATAATTATGCTCAATTTTCGTGAAAGTTTTTAATAAAGTCTCAACCTACACATTAAATACATTTTTTGATTTTTTTGTTAAATTTTGGTATATCATATTAGTCAGAACCTCGAATTTTATGTATCAATAAAGGAACTTTGAGCATAACTTTATTCTTTGATGCTTTTTAAACCAATTGTAAAATTTCAGTGTAAATTGTAATGAGGTGAATTTTTTTTTTTCCTTTGGCAATCCTGTTTATTTTATTATGGGAACAGACTTTTATTCTTACATCGGCATATGAAGAAATCTAAATCTATAATGTTTCTACTAAAAGATAAACTCACCCACAGTGTACTTTGCAGGTGCCTTAATACCCACTTGCAGTTAAGGGTGAACCATTAAACTGCTGTGTTTTGCCCAGATGCGACCTGCCTAGTGAATGATTGACCTTTTTCAAAGATCTGAAACTTACTACAGATTTATTTTCTCCAGATTCCTTAGCTGGTTGTTGTGTTGTCCCATCAAGATTCTTACTTTACAATAGAATGCCACCAAACTGATAGCACTTTCTCATAGGGAAGTAAAAAAGAAAAAAAGGGATAATAGAGAATGAAAAAAAGTGGTATATAATAAAAACTAATACATAAAAGAAAATGGATACTAATACTAAGAAGTAAAATCTAAACTAAAATCTAAATAAATTATTGTTAAAAAGAAGAAAACCTGCTAATTATATAAAAACTTCAAATTATACAGAGTAATGATCTACTATTAAGTGTAAGAGTCTTAACAAAAACTTATAACAAGGTATACTATAACTCATGCTAAAGACTAAAAATTATATACAAGAGATATATTGTATATCTCAAAACACTTTACTTGACTTTTCCCATTAAATCCATATCTTCATCTGAAAGTATAAGGACTTTAAAAACTCTACATAACTTGTTATTATTTCATTTATTTCATAATACATGCTGATTTGTCATCATCTAATTTTCTGATATAGAAGTAGTAAACAATCAATTTTTTGTAAAGGTAAGCCAAATTCCCCACTTTTTATCAAAAATTTTAGAGCCAAAAAACAACAAGAGAGTATTGAGTTTCTGCGAGTTTTCTAACTAAAGAGTTTGTTCTAAGAGTTCTTTATAGTCTTTCATCTTCAAATAAACTTTAGTTTTCTTTTCTACTTGTTATTCCCAGAAACTCCTCCAGTTTGGATACCAAACACAAAGAGGAGTTCACTTAAAAAGACAAGAAGAAAAAGGTTTGACCCCTTTGCAAACTGTCCAAAATGCTCACTTCTTAGTATATTATGTTTAAGACTTTATTGACAACAGTTTATATCAAGAAAACTTTATGTTGTTGTCAACTTATAGGCTTGAATCTTCAACTTGCTTTTGGTGTTAAGGTAGTACAAATAATCATCAGAAAGAGTTATTAAATGAGGTGAATTATTTTAAAAATCAATTTTAATATATAAATAATATATATTAAATAATGATAATATATTAGAATGTTCCATATCAGTCTAATAACAAATATAGTACAGGTTACATAGTAATGATTACTAATAAAAATTTTTTCTAATAAAATTTTCAGATTTGCACTCTATATTAAATGATTATAAAAAAATAGACCTTATTTTATCTTTAATTCCTTCTGTAATATTTAATATTTTTTAATTTAAAAAGCAAAAATTTAATAAAAGGTGTCTTTATATTTTTATTTATTAATCTAAATATTTTCAATTCAAGTTAAACTATTTTTATCTGAAAAATGTATAAATTATATAAAAAAAAAATAGTAATAAAATTTATAAAATACAGAGTATGATGACTTAGTAAAGTGGTGAAGTTGTCACATCTCCAAAGGTCAAATACTAGTTTAATTCGAGAGCAAAAATTGAATTTAGAAAAAACAGATTCAGCAACTATTGTTGTGGCTAGAAAAACTCAAGACTCTGTAACTGTAGTTGTACCCAGATAATAATTAGAAGATCTTGAGACATTTGTATAATAAAAAAGTTATACAAAGGCATGCAAGCTAGTTTAGTTAGTGCAAACCCTTGATAAGTTCTTTAGAATTGCAAAAAGCTACAAAGCTAATACGACAGCAAGGCATTCACTTGGCAAGTTCTAAATAAAAAAGTAATAAAGACTTTTGACGATACTACTAAAATTGGCTTTACCTGAGACTAGTATAATTAGACAAAGACTGTGTATTTGAAGAGAGGTACTCTACTAACAAGGCTGCCAGAGAAAAAAGATCTGCAATGCAAATACCAAGGAACTGGTGTTCATTCTAAGCTATCTGAATTGGTAGTCTGAGGAGATCGGCTAGGAGATATTAAAAAAGGAAAGATACCAGGTTGTTTTGAAGGAGTACTGAAGTTTGAGTAAACTTTATAAGAGTAAAGAGTAGATTATATAGTGAGATTAGGCTATAGTTAGTTAAAACATTATAAAAAAACTAGTAAGAACAAAACAGCTAGAGAACACTTTTACTATAAAAACTGTGTTGCAAGTAGTAAGCCTCAGCCTGTGCATATTAACTAAAAGACTAAGTCAGCCAGATTGTGGGTATGGAAGGCTCTAGCAGGTTTATCACAAGAATAAAGTAGTCCTAAAGGGTCTTAGTGGCAGTTTCTCTTCAGGAAGAATATCCAACAGCACTAAGTTGATTAGAAGGTTTAATTAGTTAATTCAAATAATAGTGAGTTATAGGTACAGCATCTAGTGTAGAACTTAGTAATAGGCAGACTACTTAAATTAAATACTCAAAAGGTACAGATATGGCTAGAATATACTCTCATTAATATAACAAGTTAGAGGTAACTCTGTAGTTGCACTGGCATTTATAACCAAAATTAATAAACTGTGTCAGCCCCCAAAGTGGTTACCTTAATATCAAAAAAAAAATCTATGAAATACAAAAAGATCTATTCTATTTGTTGATTTTTATTTTGAACTAACTTATCATACAAAGAGGAGCTTTAACGGATTTTTTTAATATAGTAAAATTGATAGCATACAAAAACTACAAGTACAAAGTAGGTTATAGTTACCACTATACAAAATGTTATACAAGATAATGATAAGATGAACAATAATGTTTCTTTTGTTTTAATTTCATTACTTCTATTTTCATTTATTTGTATAAGTTTTTAAAATACTTTTAATAGATTATTGAGTTTGGTAGTTATTTATTTTTATCTGTCTTACTTAATGAGTAAAGAGCTTTTAACTTATTAATAGCTATTCTACAGTCAGTTATATTAAATATTTTGAATTTATAGATAGATTGAAAAGCATAGAGATGACAGAGAATTTTTTAAGATATGTTCAAATACTCTTTTAGTTTATTTTTTATTTTTGTAACTGCTTTATACTGATTAAAGTGCATTAAAAGTTCTTGGATAATTAATTGCAATAATCTATAAGAAGAGTATAAAGTATTTAAAACAATATAGTTTACCAAATAAAAAAATATTGCCTAAAATATTTGCATTTTTTTTTGTTAACTAGCTTCTTTAAGTGAGGTTTTTTTTATTTAAATATTTAGGTGCAGAGCTTACTTATGGAACTCCTTATATTAGAGAATATAACTAGCTATATATGCAACTTTGGTTGCCTATTTAAGTAGTATGTATATCAGTATTATATCATAGATTCTATACTAGCTGTCATACCTACAACCTGACTAGAAGGTTATCTATTTAAACCTTCTGTAACATAACTCAACTTGTATCATCAGTACATCTTTGCTACAGTTATCAGTTATAAGGAGTCACAGATGCTTTCTCTAAAGCCCTTAGGACTAATTTATTCTCAAAGTATTGTTGCTAGAGCTTTTTATACCTACAATCTGGCTAATTTAGATTTTCAGTAACTTACGCCGAGTTCAAGAATAAGTACTTGTAAGCTAAAGCTGCTACAGCTATCTACTACTGCCTTTGTAGAGTTCATCCAAATCTTAGCACATATTTTACAGACTATTACTGACTTTTGATATATCAACAGTGTTTTCAAACTCTCAATTCAGATGGCTTAGAAAAAACTTGTATCTTCTAATATTCTAATGAATTCTTTTCTTTGTATATATATAGCCTAGTTGGTATAGTGTCTTATTAAATATCTGGTCCTTATTCAGTTTATTGCTGGGTCTGATTACTAATAATTATCTTTTATATAGTATTGTCAAAGATCTGTGCTACCTCTTTACTCAGAACTTTTCCAAGCCTCTAGATTTATATGATCATTTTTTTGAGGTTTGTATAATAGATATATCATACTACTGTTTTATAGCCTTTCAGTATAACTAGAGTTATAGATGCTAACCTGTCAGATTACATATAGTCTGTTGTAACACATTCTATAAAATTTTAATTTCATTATCAGTAAGATTTGAACTCTTGTTCTGCCACTTTGGGTGTGACAACTTACCAACTTCACTAAATCACTATACTCTATATATTTGTAATTTTCTTTAATTTCTTCAAAATTAAAGATGAATTTATTTTTTTACAAAAATTATAAGCTTTTTAAATTAGGTTAAAATAATATATTTAATTTGGTTAAGCTATAAAATTAATGATATTTACTATATAATACACATATTTTGCTAAAACTTGAAATCTTTTAACAATATAATTATTGTATTAAAATAATATAATTTTAATATTATAATAATATAATTTATATAAGAATAAATATAGATGTAGCCGATGGCTATATATAGCCTGTATAATATAAGAGTAATAGTAAGTTGTACAATTATTATTATTTTTTTTGGTTTTAAGGTAACCTCTTGGTCGCTGTCCTTTTATTCGATTATTGTTAACTTTTACAGTATGGAACTTTATACTATACACATATTTGGAGAGTACAACTAGCTATATGTGCAATTTTTAATTACCTATTTAAGTAAACACCTTAAGGTTCTATACTAGCTGCCGTACCTATAACCTTACCAAGTTACTCATTTAAACCCTCTATGCCTATATACATTAATCTTCCAACTGAGCAAGAATACATTAGTACCCCTTATTTTCAGATCTCCGACTTAGGACTTTAAAACAGTTCAACCTATAGGACCCTTTGTCCTTGAGTTAAACCTACTAGAGCTTTTCATATCTACAATCTGGCTAACCTAAGCTTTATTAATTTATGCCGAGTTCAAGAACAAATATTTGTGAACTGAAGCTGCTACCATTACTAACTACTGCCCTTGTAGAGTTCATTTAAACCTCAGTACACACTTTACAGACTATCACTGGTATCTAAGTTCTGTCAGTAATCTAAACTCCCAATTCAGATAGCCCAGAAGGGCTGTGACTTGCTCCTGATTTCTACAGTTAGGTCTTTTTCCTTCAGCTTACATCTAATAGTCTAGTTGGTATAGTGCTTGCTAAACACCAGTCCTTGTCCAGATTACTAAAATCAGTATTCTGATCCCTTAGATAATCTTTTACATAGTACTGTCAAAGATCTGTACTACCTCTACTCAGAACTTGCTAAGCAGGCTTCCTTGTATATTATAGCTCCAATACCTAGATTTATATAGCTGTTTCACTCGGGTTTTGTGTGACTTTTGCATCAAACTATTGCTCTACAGCTTCTCAGTAAGTTCTGGTATGCCCAAGTTTACAGATCTCACCAATCTATTGGATTACATATAGTCTGCCATAACACATTCTGTAAAATTCGAATTTTGTGCCAGTAGGATTCGAACTCTTGTTCTGCCACTTGGAGTGTGGCAACTTACCAACTTCATTAAGTTGCTACACTCTCAGTTATACAATTATTAATGTAATATATAATATACATATGCATATAAAAAAATATTGATTAAATATTAGCCTTTTACATAAATAAACAAACCAAAGTTAATATAAAGTGCAAGAAAATTGTTTAATAACCTTGTATTGAACTTAAGTAGTTCTATACTATACTGGTTATTCTATCATTAACAACACTAGTATAGTAAACGGTTGTATTTTTTTTCATAGTACAAAGTAAGAAATTAGGACACTTGCATTTTGTTTGGTATATAAGTATTAAACATATAATTAAGGTGAATTACTAATAAGATAAATAGTACAGCAGCTATATATTATTAGTTTACTTACTACAGTTCTGTTGGCTCTAGTTGTTTTATTCATTCTAGCTATTACATTCAAACCAGTCATTGATTCAAACTAGCCATCCCATTCGTTTCAGCCATCCTATTTGTTCTAGCTGTCTAGCAATCTATCAATAAAATATATAATAAGGTGGGCAAGTTCCTTTTATTAAACATTATAGTAATTGTATATTATTTGATTGTTTACTTGTTCTATTATTAGTTCTAGGGTTTCAGTATTCTAGGTGTTTTGGTGTTTTAGGTGTTTCAGATGCTTTAGCTATAAAATGAGGTGGATTATTAGCTATTTCTTTTAATTGAATTATAACAGCTATATATTATTAGGTTACTTACCACAATTCTGTTGTTTTAAGTTCTAGATGTTTTGTGTATTCTAGGTGTTTTGTTTTAGCTATAAAATAAGGTGGGTTATTAGCTATCTTTTTTAATTGAATACTACAATAGCTATATATTATTGGGTTACTTATCACAATTCTGTTAGTTTCAGTTGTTCTATTTATTTTAGTTATCTAGCTATCACATTTAAACCAGCTGTTATATTTAAACTAGCTATTGCATTCAAACTAGCCATTGCAACTGTCATATTCAAACCAGCTGTTCTATTCATTCTATCTACAAAATATATAAAGCAAGATAGTATTAGTTAGCTTCAATTATTACAACAATTATATAATATTGATTTATTTACTTTAGTTCTATTAGCTTTAGCCTTTTTATCCAAGTATTAATAATGCAAGACAAAGATATATATAATATATATAAAGCAAGGTTATTATTAATAATTTATTTAGTGAAATATTATAGTAGGTCTATTCAAGTATATAAAAGTTAAAACTATAGTAGCTTATTAATAAGCTACTATAGTTTTAACTTTTATATACTTGAATAGACCTACTATAATATTTCACTAAATAAATTATTAATAATAACCTTGCTTTATATATATTATATATATCTTTGTCTTGCATTATTAATACTTGGATAAAAAGGCTAAAGCTAATAGAACTAAAGTAAATAAATCAATATTATATAATTGTTGTAATAATTGAAGCTAACTAATACTATCTTGCTTTATATATTTTGTAGATAGAATGAATAGAACAGCTGGTTTGAATATGACAGTTGCAATGGCTAGTTTGAATGCAATAGCTAGTTTAAATATAACAGCTGGTTTAAATGTGATAGCTAGATAACTAAAATAAATAGAACAACTGAAACTAACAGAATTGTGATAAGTAACCCAATAATATATAGCTATTGTAGTATTCAATTAAAAAAGATAGCTAATAACCCACCTTATTTTATAGCTAAAACAAAACACCTAGAATACACAAAACATCTAGAACTTAAAACAACAGAATTGTGGTAAGTAACCTAATAATATATAGCTGTTATAATTCAATTAAAAGAAATAGCTAATAATCCACCTCATTTTATAGCTAAAGCATCTGAAACACCTAAAACACCAAAACACCTAGAATACTGAAACCCTAGAACTAATAATAGAACAAGTAAACAATCAAATAATATACAATTACTATAATGTTTAATAAAAGGAACTTGCCCACCTTATTATATATTTTATTGATAGATTGCTAGACAGCTAGAACAAATAGGATGGCTGAAACGAATGGGATGGCTAGTTTGAATCAATGACTGGTTTGAATGTAATAGCTAGAATGAATAAAACAACTAGAGCCAACAGAACTGTAGTAAGTAAACTAATAATATATAGCTGCTGTACTATTTATCTTATTAGTAATTCACCTTAATTATATGTTTAATACTTATATACCAAACAAAATGCAAGTGTCCTAATTTCTTACTTTGTACTATGAAAAAAAATACAACCGTTTACTATACTAGTGTTGTTAATGATAGAATAACCAGTATAGTATAGAACTACTTAAGTTCAATACAAGGTTATTAAACAATTTTCTTGCACTTTATATTAACTTTGGTTTGTTTATTTATGTAAAAGGCTAATATTTAATCAATATTTTTTTATATGCATATGTATATTATATATTACATTAATAATTGTATAACTGAGAGTGTAGCAACTTAATGAAGTTGGTAAGTTGCCACACTCCAAGTGGCAGAACAAGAGTTCGAATCCTACTGGCACAAAATTCGAATTTTACAGAATGTGTTATGGCAGACTATATGTAATCCAATAGATTGGTGAGATCTGTAAACTTGGGCATACCAGAACTTACTGAGAAGCTGTAGAGCAATAGTTTGATGCAAAAGTCACACAAAACCCGAGTGAAACAGCTATATAAATCTAGGTATTGGAGCTATAATATACAAGGAAGCCTGCTTAGCAAGTTCTGAGTAGAGGTAGTACAGATCTTTGACAGTACTATGTAAAAGATTATCTAAGGGATCAGAATACTGATTTTAGTAATCTGGACAAGGACTGGTGTTTAGCAAGCACTATACCAACTAGACTATTAGATGTAAGCTGAAGGAAAAAGACCTAACTGTAGAAATCAGGAGCAAGTCACAGCCCTTCTGGGCTATCTGAATTGGGAGTTTAGATTACTGACAGAACTTAGATACCAGTGATAGTCTGTAAAGTGTGTACTGAGGTTTAAATGAACTCTACAAGGGCAGTAGTTAGTAATGGTAGCAGCTTCAGTTCACAAATATTTGTTCTTGAACTCGGCATAAATTAATAAAGCTTAGGTTAGCCAGATTGTAGATATGAAAAGCTCTAGTAGGTTTAACTCAAGGACAAAGGGTCCTATAGGTTGAACTGTTTTAAAGTCCTAAGTCGGAGATCTGAAAATAAGGGGTACTAATGTATTCTTGCTCAGTTGGAAGATTAATGTATATAGGCATAGAGGGTTTAAATGAGTAACTTGGTAAGGTTATAGGTACGGCAGCTAGTATAGAACCTTAAGGTGTTTACTTAAATAGGTAATTAAAAATTGCACATATAGCTAGTTGTACTCTCCAAATATGTGTATAGTATAAAGTTCCATACTGTAAAAGTTAACAATAATCGAATAAAAGGACAGCGACCAAGAGGTTACCTTAAAACCAAAAAAAATAATAATAATTGTACAACTTACTATTACTCTTATATTATACAGGCTATATATAGCCATCGGCTACATCTATATTTATTCTTATATAAATTATATTATTATAATATTAAAATTATATTATTTTAATACAATAATTATATTGTTAAAAGATTTCAAGTTTTAGCAAAATATGTGTATTATATAGTAAATATCATTAATTTTATAGCTTAACCAAATTAAATATATTATTTTAACCTAATTTAAAAAGCTTATAATTTTTGTAAAAAAATAAATTCATCTTTAATTTTGAAGAAATTAAAGAAAATTACAAATATATAGAGTATAGTGATTTAGTGAAGTTGGTAAGTTGTCACACCCAAAGTGGCAGAACAAGAGTTCAAATCTTACTGATAATGAAATTAAAATTTTATAGAATGTGTTACAACAGACTATATGTAATCTGACAGGTTAGCATCTATAACTCTAGTTATACTGAAAGGCTATAAAACAGTAGTATGATATATCTATTATACAAACCTCAAAAAAATGATCATATAAATCTAGAGGCTTGGAAAAGTTCTGAGTAAAGAGGTAGCACAGATCTTTGACAATACTATATAAAAGATAATTATTAGTAATCAGACCCAGCAATAAACTGAATAAGGACCAGATATTTAATAAGACACTATACCAACTAGGCTATATATATACAAAGAAAAGAATTCATTAGAATATTAGAAGATACAAGTTTTTTCTAAGCCATCTGAATTGAGAGTTTGAAAACACTGTTGATATATCAAAAGTCAGTAATAGTCTGTAAAATATGTGCTAAGATTTGGATGAACTCTACAAAGGCAGTAGTAGATAGCTGTAGCAGCTTTAGCTTACAAGTACTTATTCTTGAACTCGGCGTAAGTTACTGAAAATCTAAATTAGCCAGATTGTAGGTATAAAAAGCTCTAGCAACAATACTTTGAGAATAAATTAGTCCTAAGGGCTTTAGAGAAAGCATCTGTGACTCCTTATAACTGATAACTGTAGCAAAGATGTACTGATGATACAAGTTGAGTTATGTTACAGAAGGTTTAAATAGATAACCTTCTAGTCAGGTTGTAGGTATGACAGCTAGTATAGAATCTATGATATAATACTGATATACATACTACTTAAATAGGCAACCAAAGTTGCATATATAGCTAGTTATATTCTCTAATATAAGGAGTTCCATAAGTAAGCTCTGCACCTAAATATTTAAATAAAAAAAACCTCACTTAAAGAAGCTAGTTAACAAAAAAAAATGCAAATATTTTAGGCAATATTTTTTTATTTGGTAAACTATATTGTTTTAAATACTTTATACTCTTCTTATAGATTATTGCAATTAATTATCCAAGAACTTTTAATGCACTTTAATCAGTATAAAGCAGTTACAAAAATAAAAAATAAACTAAAAGAGTATTTGAACATATCTTAAAAAATTCTCTGTCATCTCTATGCTTTTCAATCTATCTATAAATTCAAAATATTTAATATAACTGACTGTAGAATAGCTATTAATAAGTTAAAAGCTCTTTACTCATTAAGTAAGACAGATAAAAATAAATAACTACCAAACTCAATAATCTATTAAAAGTATTTTAAAAACTTATACAAATAAATGAAAATAGAAGTAATGAAATTAAAACAAAAGAAACATTATTGTTCATCTTATCATTATCTTGTATAACATTTTGTATAGTGGTAACTATAACCTACTTTGTACTTGTAGTTTTTGTATGCTATCAATTTTACTATATTAAAAAAATCCGTTAAAGCTCCTCTTTGTATGATAAGTTAGTTCAAAATAAAAATCAACAAATAGAATAGATCTTTTTGTATTTCATAGATTTTTTTTTTGATATTAAGGTAACCACTTTGGGGGCTGACACAGTTTATTAATTTTGGTTATAAATGCCAGTGCAACTACAGAGTTACCTCTAACTTGTTATATTAATGAGAGTATATTCTAGCCATATCTGTACCTTTTGAGTATTTAATTTAAGTAGTCTGCCTATTACTAAGTTCTACACTAGATGCTGTACCTATAACTCACTATTATTTGAATTAACTAATTAAACCTTCTAATCAACTTAGTGCTGTTGGATATTCTTCCTGAAGAGAAACTGCCACTAAGACCCTTTAGGACTACTTTATTCTTGTGATAAACCTGCTAGAGCCTTCCATACCCACAATCTGGCTGACTTAGTCTTTTAGTTAATATGCACAGGCTGAGGCTTACTACTTGCAACACAGTTTTTATAGTAAAAGTGTTCTCTAGCTGTTTTGTTCTTACTAGTTTTTTTATAATGTTTTAACTAACTATAGCCTAATCTCACTATATAATCTACTCTTTACTCTTATAAAGTTTACTCAAACTTCAGTACTCCTTCAAAACAACCTGGTATCTTTCCTTTTTTAATATCTCCTAGCCGATCTCCTCAGACTACCAATTCAGATAGCTTAGAATGAACACCAGTTCCTTGGTATTTGCATTGCAGATCTTTTTTCTCTGGCAGCCTTGTTAGTAGAGTACCTCTCTTCAAATACACAGTCTTTGTCTAATTATACTAGTCTCAGGTAAAGCCAATTTTAGTAGTATCGTCAAAAGTCTTTATTACTTTTTTATTTAGAACTTGCCAAGTGAATGCCTTGCTGTCGTATTAGCTTTGTAGCTTTTTGCAATTCTAAAGAACTTATCAAGGGTTTGCACTAACTAAACTAGCTTGCATGCCTTTGTATAACTTTTTTATTATACAAATGTCTCAAGATCTTCTAATTATTATCTGGGTACAACTACAGTTACAGAGTCTTGAGTTTTTCTAGCCACAACAATAGTTGCTGAATCTGTTTTTTCTAAATTCAATTTTTGCTCTCGAATTAAACTAGTATTTGACCTTTGGAGATGTGACAACTTCACCACTTTACTAAGTCATCATACTCTGTATTTTATAAATTTTATTACTATTTTTTTTTTATATAATTTATACATTTTTCAGATAAAAATAGTTTAACTTGAATTGAAAATATTTAGATTAATAAATAAAAATATAAAGACACCTTTTATTAAATTTTTGCTTTTTAAATTAAAAAATATTAAATATTACAGAAGGAATTAAAGATAAAATAAGGTCTATTTTTTTATAATCATTTAATATAGAGTGCAAATCTGAAAATTTTATTAGAAAAAATTTTTATTAGTAATCATTACTATGTAACCTGTACTATATTTGTTATTAGACTGATATGGAACATTCTAATATATTATCATTATTTAATATATATTATTTATATATTAAAATTGATTTTTAAAATAATTCACCTCATTTAATAACTCTTTCTGATGATTATTTGTACTACCTTAACACCAAAAGCAAGTTGAAGATTCAAGCCTATAAGTTGACAACAACATAAAGTTTTCTTGATATAAACTGTTGTCAATAAAGTCTTAAACATAATATACTAAGAAGTGAGCATTTTGGACAGTTTGCAAAGGGGTCAAACCTTTTTCTTCTTGTCTTTTTAAGTGAACTCCTCTTTGTGTTTGGTATCCAAACTGGAGGAGTTTCTGGGAATAACAAGTAGAAAAGAAAACTAAAGTTTATTTGAAGATGAAAGACTATAAAGAACTCTTAGAACAAACTCTTTAGTTAGAAAACTCGCAGAAACTCAATACTCTCTTGTTGTTTTTTGGCTCTAAAATTTTTGATAAAAAGTGGGGAATTTGGCTTACCTTTACAAAAAATTGATTGTTTACTACTTCTATATCAGAAAATTAGATGATGACAAATCAGCATGTATTATGAAATAAATGAAATAATAACAAGTTATGTAGAGTTTTTAAAGTCCTTATACTTTCAGATGAAGATATGGATTTAATGGGAAAAGTCAAGTAAAGTGTTTTGAGATATACAATATATCTCTTGTATATAATTTTTAGTCTTTAGCATGAGTTATAGTATACCTTGTTATAAGTTTTTGTTAAGACTCTTACACTTAATAGTAGATCATTACTCTGTATAATTTGAAGTTTTTATATAATTAGCAGGTTTTCTTCTTTTTAACAATAATTTATTTAGATTTTAGTTTAGATTTTACTTCTTAGTATTAGTATCCATTTTCTTTTATGTATTAGTTTTTATTATATACCACTTTTTTTCATTCTCTATTATCCCTTTTTTTCTTTTTTACTTCCCTATGAGAAAGTGCTATCAGTTTGGTGGCATTCTATTGTAAAGTAAGAATCTTGATGGGACAACACAACAACCAGCTAAGGAATCTGGAGAAAATAAATCTGTAGTAAGTTTCAGATCTTTGAAAAAGGTCAATCATTCACTAGGCAGGTCGCATCTGGGCAAAACACAGCAGTTTAATGGTTCACCCTTAACTGCAAGTGGGTATTAAGGCACCTGCAAAGTACACTGTGGGTGAGTTTATCTTTTAGTAGAAACATTATAGATTTAGATTTCTTCATATGCCGATGTAAGAATAAAAGTCTGTTCCCATAATAAAATAAACAGGATTGCCAAAGGAAAAAAAAAAATTCACCTCATTACAATTTACACTGAAATTTTACAATTGGTTTAAAAAGCATCAAAGAATAAAGTTATGCTCAAAGTTCCTTTATTGATACATAAAATTCGAGGTTCTGACTAATATGATATACCAAAATTTAACAAAAAAATCAAAAAATGTATTTAATGTGTAGGTTGAGACTTTATTAAAAACTTTCACGAAAATTGAGCATAATTATTTTTAAATGATCCCTGCAAATAGTTATCAGTTAAGAAAATTTAGAAAGATAAGTGCGATATTTGCGTGACTCTTTTCAAAGTTTGCGCTTTTTTATAATTTAAATAATAATTTAATTTCTCCGTGATATCTGACATAGGTTTGATTACTTAGTCCATTTATCACCCTAGTACATTATGTATTTCAGTGGCATCACCCATCTTTGCAGATTTCATGTACGTACCAGTTAAATGCTATATTTGTATCTTTTTCTATCCCAATCCCATTTTGATAACAATAACCAATTTTATTTATTCCAGAGACATTACCCATATCAGCAGATTTTTTGATAATATTCGAATGCTTTATCTTTTTAACTCCTATTCCATTTTCATAACAACGTCCAAGATTATATGTTCCATCAGCATGCCCCATATCTAGGGTTGTGTTACGGAAATTACAATTTTACATTTCATGTAATTTTACGTAAGTTTCAGTAACTTGAATTTCATGT
>CAJVPZ010001288.1:0-14935 GCA_910592135.1 Racocetra fulgida | reverse complement strand
GGGGGGAGAACAGAGTTTTGTCCGTCTGTTCTTGTAAATCGAATATCTCAAGAACAATGAGAGATACAGACTTGAAACTTTATAGATATATGTAAAAACAGTAGCTGAACTAATGTTATTAAGGGTCAAGAGGTTATTAACTTAATAAAGTTTTCGTAAATTGAGAAAAACGTGAAAATTATTGTGACAAAATTTTGTGTACAATGATAAGCAGAAAGAGTTCTGTAAAATTTGTTTTTTAAAGATATTATTTGTATGAGCCTGAACTTTATAAAAAGTTATATTAATTTTATAGAATTAAATAATGTTAAAAAGAATAGATTTCTCAAATTTAAATCAAATTAAATATCAAATATATTTGAATTTGATTTAATTTAAAATTTCTATATTTGAATTTGATTTGATCAAATCAAATCAAATCAAATCAAATAATATTTAAAAATTTTTAAAATTTTTAAAATTTATTTATTTTTTTAAAATTTTTAATTTACAAAAAATTTTACTAAGTTAATCAATTTTATATATTAAATAAAAAATATTTTCTAATCAAAATTTTCCTAGTTAAATAGAAAGAAAAAAGTGATTATCTTAATAAAATTTTGTGTAAATAGCTATTATATTTATAGTTTTAATAAAAATTAAATCAAAAATTTAAATATTAGTCAAATAAATCAAATATTTGTCAATTTAAATTTGATTTGATTTGAAATTTTTATATTAAATTTGATTTGACATTAAATATCACATCAAATTAAATCAAATTAAATTGCAGAACTCTAAAGAAGAGTATGCCATAGTGGCTAAGCATTAAATTTAAAAAGCTTATTAAGGTTAAATATAAATATGAAGTTTATTATATTTAGAAATAATAGCTTAAAATTCTGTATAAATATTAATTGTAGAATTATATGGAGCTGAAAATAGCTGCTAATATAGCAAAGAGTTCTGCTTAATATGAAGATAGCTAGAATTTAATTTGAGCATTGAATTGTGATATAATTTGATTAATATTATCAATTTAAACTTAAACAATACCTATTATATAGTGTTTAGTATTAATATTAATAACTAATCTATCAGTATAAAAGTTTATTATTTCAAGATAATAGTTATAATTATTAGTTAATAATGTATCAAGTTTAGATATTACATTTCCATTTAAAATATTAATGTTGTAATTGTATTTAGTGTTAAAATAGTAGGTAGTATTAAAAAAATAATATTATATAGTAGATGATTAATAGCAGTAAAAAAGATAAGATCTATATAGTTAATATTAAATTTAAAATTATTTGAAAGAATTCTTTTAAAGAATTGTGTAAATATAATAGCTGATATATTTAGAGTATAAGCAGTTCTGATTCTGTTTGAATTGAAATAACATTCTGAATAAGACTTACAATTAATTGATAAAAGTAAATAGCAGTTATTAATATTTAAATTAAAGTCTACTTACTAGTATATAATTGAAAATTCTTTAGTTTCTAGATATAGTTTGTATATTTTTTCAAAGATAATTTTATTATTATTAACTATAATTGCCTTTGGTTTAGACTTTTAGAAATATTTTAGTACTAAGAACAAAAATATTAGTTTTTGTTTGTTAGTATTAGAAGTATAATATATAATCATTTTTATATTTAAGAAACAAGTTTTCTAATATGCTGAACTATAAGATAATCTGCCTTTAAGTATATGTGATTCTAGATGATAGGTGTTGCTAATCTAGAAAATTTATATTATTTGCAGTACAAAGCTGATCAAGGTATAATAACTGTAGTTTTTTGAATTGTTGTTTAAAAATATTATATTTTAGTTATTTATATAAGATTTATTTATGAGATTGCAAGCTATAGTGAATTTATAAGGCTAGAAAAAGTTAGAATTAATTATAAAGCTAATTTTTATATAAAAAAAAGTTGGATAATTTTATAGTTTAAAGTAAATTTGTTTGGTTTGTTAATAGTAGAATTTGGATGCTGGAGTATATTAGTACTAAACTATAAATTGTTTTGAAGTTGTTGTAATCTAATATAAGTTGTTATACTTAACAGATCTGAATCATTGATATATATAAGTTTGTAATATAGTGTTTAATAATATATACTATATATTATAAATATTATATAGATATAGGTAGTGCTTCTAGGTCTGAATCAGGTTTGGTATGTTTGAGTCTGGTCTGAGATTATTAAACTTAGACTAAATTGTGAGTTCAATCTGAGTCTGGTCTCAAGTCTGCAAACTGGTTTGAGTTCAAACAAATTTATATATATTTTTATTATTAAACAAATTTAATTATTTTTTTTTAATATTAATAGTGAGATCATGCCTCTAACTTTATTGAATATTTAATTAAAATTGTTATATGAAGTATTAATCTACTTTTAAAATATTATAAAAAGAATAAAAGCTCAGACTAGTTTATCTGTAGCCTAAACCAACTGGAGTGGCTATAGCTCACCTAGATTTGGATATTAGTAATAATATAAAAAAGATTAGTTTGGTATTTAATCTATTGTATATATTAAGAATTTATTTTAGAGCTAATAGTAATAAAAAAAAGAGGTTAAGATAAGTATGAAGTAGAATTAGAATGATTAGAATGTGAATTGTCAGTAGAGAGGTGGGCTGTTAGTCTTGAAATACAATAGAGAATTCAAATTTTATAATAAACTTGTTAGTTAAGATAAAGTAAAAATTTTATCACAAATGCTATTACTGTTTTTCAAGTTGATAAGTTTAAAATGAGAATAATAATTTCATCTGATACTAGGCTAGATAATGTTAAAAAATTGATAGCATGTTTGGTATGCTGTGTGTTAATATGCAGTGCAGTTGTTTGATCTGATTATATAGATTGTCTATTGTATTAGAAGTAGTATCAAAAGTAGTTGTATTAAAAGTATGTTGTAGTAAATTGTATATTAGATTATATAGAATTTGGTCAGATAGACAAGTTATCCAGTGAAGGTAAGAACTAGTATGATGGCATTGGTGACAGATAGGTGAGTATATGTAGTTGTGTTTATATAAATTATATGAAGTAAAAAGTTCATCTAGTAAGATTTTAATTCTAAAAGACTTAAGAGCAAAAAATTGAAAACTGTATAAAAAGTTAGAAATTTTTTAATTGTTATTAATCTATAGCCAGATAGCTTGCTAATTGATTTGGTTAAAGATCCTATTCTATTTTTAGAAGCAATTTTGTGTTATCCATAGTGCATAAATATGAGTATGATATATTGTGCGAATAATTAGCAAGTAGATAACTCTAGAGCAAAGTTTTCAAAGTTTAAAGTATTGGCTGGATTGTAAATATTGTAAGGTATAAATATAAGATATGGCAGAGTGTAATAGTTTCATGCAAATTGGTTAGCAAAATTATTATATTTATTATCTTAATGAGTAGCAACTTTGTAAAATAAGATATGAATATTATAAGATTTAATAAAGTTTATAAGCATGTTTCAAAGTAAAAAGTATAGTGTATGTATAAATAACAAAGTAGTAGATGAATATATAAGACTTTGATATTTAGAAATTACAGATTGAGAATCAATATATATATATATAGTATAGTCTCTGGGAGTAGTAATAAAGGCTGACCAAAGAATTGAGTTGAAAGATTAATTGAGATTATAAAGAGACCGGTCACTATTGTAAAAGCCCTCAAAATATACAATACAAAAAAAAGAAAGAAGTCTCCAATCAGCAAATAGATACATATGAAAGAAAGGAGAAAATAAACGCATTAAACAAGAACAAAACTCAAAACTTCAACACAATAAAAATTAGGTTTTATAATATTAATAGCATTAAAACATACAAAAACAAGATAAAAGCAATTATAGATGATATGAAAGACAAAAATATTAATATACTAGAGATAGCAGAAACAAACCTATCTGAAAAAGAAAGAAAACTCCTAGTTAAAAAACAAGAATATTAATTCACATATTGGTCAGCTGCAGAGGAGTATAAGAAAAAAGGATCAGAAGTCAGCATCCTAATCAACAAGCAATTAGAAAAGCATATAGCAAAAGTATACAAGGAGAGCCCATATATTATTGATATAATATTAAACTTTAAAGAGTTTATAATCAATATTATAGTAGTATATATAGTACCAAACAATCAAGAAGTGCACAAACAGATAAAGACCTATATTAGAAAAAGAACAGATACAAGCAACAAGAGAAAGCAGCAGAGATTTGTAATAATAGAAGACTTCAATACAAATCTTAATAATATTACTACAAACCAAATATCAAGCAAAAAAAAAACACAAAAAAGAAAATTATAGAAGAAATAAAATCAAGAAGCTTGGTAGATGTTTGCAGAGAAATAGATCCAGAAGATGAAATAGCAACATGGAGTAATCAAAAATCAGAATCCAGAATAGATACAATATGGGCAGACAAAATCTAAGCAAGAAACACATTATAAAAAAAGATAGCAGATATGAGTTTATAACAAAAAGTGATTACAAAGCAATAATACTTAAACTAGAAACAGGAATAGGCCTAAGAATAAGAAATCAAACAAGGATAAAATGCTTGGAAAAAAAGAAAATAAACATTGATATAGGCAAGACAGATAAAGAAAACTGAAAGAATTATAGAACTAAGCTCAAAGAGGAACTAAAAAGAGGTATAAAAGGTACTGAAGACCAAAATAAAAAGGCAGCAAGTATACAAACAAAAGTGATAACTTATTGAAGAAGAATATAACAAGATGAAGAAAAATTTAATATGCTAGATATAGATAGTATATTAGATATAATTGAAGTATCTATAAGAAAAGCAGCACTCAGTACACTGCCTAAAAAAAAAAACTTCCAAAATTAAAGTCAGTATTAGAGTATCATGAAGCAGTAAAAAAAATTACAGCTCAAAACACAAATGCTTAGCAAATTGTGCAGAAAAATAAAGAAGACAGAGTATATAGGCTTGATAAGAAAAGAAAAAAAGAAATTTGAGAGATACATATTGAAGATCAAGGCAAAATGGGATTTATCAGAGATAGCTGACTTAAAGAACTATAAAAGCTTGAAAGTATAATGGAAAATCATATACAAAAGATGGCAAACAGAAAAATGAATGGAGA
Organism: Racocetra fulgida; assembly: GCA_910592135.1. NCBI lineage: Eukaryota > Fungi > Glomeromycota > Glomeromycetes > Diversisporales > Gigasporaceae > Racocetra > Racocetra fulgida. The sequence continues at coordinate 9,826 of CAJVPZ010001288.1, read as the reverse complement.
AAGAAGAAAAGATCAGAGATTTTATTAAGAAAAGATTTGAAATAATGATAAAGAATCAGAAAAAATAATAGATAGTCAGTTAGAGAAGCCCCATAGAAGCATAAGATTAAAAAAAATACTTAGAAGTAAAAAAAATAAGGAGAAAGAACAAGAACTAGTGAATAAGCCTAAAGAAGTACTGAAAGAAGTAAGAGACCATTTTCAAAAGTAATTTAGAAAAATAAATACAAAGGCCAAGAAACTACCAGGAAAGTATAAAGAAAGATACAAACTAGTCAAAAGTATTCAAGAGAAATAGTATAAAGACCTAGCCAATAAGGTATCTAGTAAAGACTGGGCAGAAGCTTTAGAACAGACAAAGAATTCCTCTGCACCTAGCTCTACAGAAATCTCCTATTCACTTATTAACAATGCAAATGCATTTGCAAAAAAACTATTCAGAAAACTAGCAGACAAATGCTTTGAATTAAGAAAAATACCAAAGAAATAGAAAATTGGGTTGTTATACCAAATTTCAAAAAGAGAAGATTAGAATTATAACCTCAACAATATATGGCCTATCTTGCTTCTAGAAAGGTTCAGAAAAACAGTAATATGAGTACTTAACAACAGGCTAAAAAGGAAGTTAAAGGAGAAAAAAATTCCAAAAGAAGAAACTATGCCAGCCTACCAGAAGAAGAAACAGCAAGGCCTATACAAATACTAAACAGCATAGTAGAGAATGCAAAAGAAAACAAAAAAGAACTCTGAATCCTATTTCAAGACATGAAGAAAGCTTTTAACTCAGTTAGTATAGAAATGTTGAAACTAGCTTTAAAAAGAATCAAGATACTTCAAAAAAGTCAAGGCTTTATAATAAACTGTATGAGAACTAAGAAATGGAGATGATTATAGGGTACAGAACACAGAAGATTCAGAGCTAGGGATGGCATAAATCAAGAGGAAGTAATCTCTTCTCTAATCTGAAGAATATTCTATGATCTGCTATTGGCATATATATAAGAAAACAAAGAAACTAGTTACACTATAGAGGTAACATGGCCTAAAGACATAAGAAAAAATATAGTGGAGAAATAAGAACTAAGAGTGCCAATACTTGCATATACAGATGACACAGCATACATTGCAAGAAATAAAAAGGAGCTAGACAAGATTACAGATATAGCAAATAAGTTTTTTAAAATTAATAATATAGAAATAATACAAAGAAGTTAAATTTCTAGCAAACAAGGAGATAGTGGATAATAGAATAAGATTCAGACCAAAAAAAGAATCAGTAACCTGAAAAAAGCTAGAAGACCTAACAAGATATCTCAGAATTTGAATATTTGAAAAATCAAAACAAAAGTATATGTGTAAGATTATTAGAAAAGAAGTATATTCAATAATAAAAGAGCTAAAAAAGAAGAAAATATCTCTAACACATATATAGTATATTAATAACAAAGTGCTAATACCAAGAATAGAATACAGAAGTTAACTCTATATCCTCTCAAGAGAAGTTTGTAATAGACTACAGAGCCTAATCTTTATGCTAATAAAGAACAAGGCAAAGATGATGTACATAATGCCACATGCAGATATGGTGCACTGAAACATCATGAGAATAAAGACAATTTGGCAGAACCAACTAGCACACCATATCATAGAACTAACTGCAAGGTTAAACAACAAGCAAGTTATAGGCAAAGCTATGTGATTAAGAATTATACAAACACAACTGAATCTCAAAAACAGCAAATGTATCCTAGATCTTAGTTTACAGAGGATAGAGTAAATAAATATCAAAAACAATCTATGCTACAAAATAGTTAGAGAAGCAAAGAAATTAGAAATCAGCATTAGGTCACCAGAAATGGAAAGAAACTTTGAAGTCATAGAAGATAAAACAAAAATAGTGAGTATATTGGAAAGGAAGTATAGACCAAGCTTCAGACAAGAAAAATCAATAAATTTTTTATATTCAAACAATTATTAAGCAGAGAAAGAAACAAATTGCTTATATAGGATTAGACCAAGAAACCCAGAAGCTGCAGCAGCAAGAAGAAAATAGCAAGATAGTTCCAGGAATTAGAACAAGCAGTGCTAGAAAGTGAAATCGATAGAAGGATAAAAATGGAACACTACAGAAGCCCAGAGATTATAAATTGATTGAAGCAAAGCTAAGCATAATAAGCAGTAATAAAAGAAGACAAGAATGGATCATTTACAAAGAAGAAAATAAAAATACTAAAGTTGGAAAAATAGTTAAAAAAAAAGAGATAAAAGATATAAGATAAAACATTAGGCCAAAAATAATACAACTAGATTAGATGAAATAACCATATATTCATACAAAGGTTGTGAAGAAAAAAACAATAAGAAAGAGCCTAGCATTTGCCAAAGCAACAAGAAGTTTAAAGAAATAAGAAGAGCTTTGAATAGCAGTTGATCAAAAAAAGCAATGACAATGGTTAAACAAGGTATAGGGTAATAGTATTATGAAAGAATATAGTGAAAACAAGAGAATCCCAAGCAGCAATAGAGGTGAAAAGAAGAGTAGAAAGACAAGAAACAGCAAGTAAAACCAAGATGGGAGTAGGGTAGATTCAAAAATACAAGAAGAATTAATAAAGAAAGTAGCAGATTTTAAATACACTATGATAGGCTGGCTCTTATCAACAAGGGCAGAGCTAGGTGCAATCCTGACTTTGCTTTTAGCCTTGCCAGAAGAAACATTCATAAAGATATATATAGACAGCCAGGCAGTGATTCAAGCAGTTTAAAAAATATCAAAAATAAAGAAAATATACAGCTACTCAAAATGAAGAATAGAAGTATTTTGGGGCAAATAGAGTATATAAGAAAAAAAAAAGCAACTGAGGTTTTAACTGCACAAAGTAAAAGGATACAGTGGGGTAAAAGAAAATAAAGAAGCAGATAAGCTAGCAAAGGAAAAAGCAAAATCAAACAAGATTATCGAAGTACAGCTATCATGAACCAAGTTAATATTTATTGTCTCTAGGTAAAAAGAGATAATAGTAGACAAGCTTATCAGAAGTTTTGTAAACTTGATTACAATAGCAATATTAGATGCAGAATGGGCAGAATTAGGCAGAATGAAAAGATGCATATTTGAAAGTAGAAGATTGACTTATAAAAGATTTAAATTTAATAATTGTAATAAAAAAAATAAAGTATAATATTTTTTTATAATTTGGCAATCCTGCTTCTGTTTATTTGAAATTAAGCTATTCAAGAATTATATATTTCTATCTGTAGCTATTGCTAATCTAACCAAACTAGAGATTTACTCTTGGCTTTTGCCCAAGTACAACCTGCCTCAGTAGTCCTTAGCCTCCTTCCAAATCCTTAACTTACTAAGGATTTGTTCTCTTCGATTACAGGCTGATGACTACCTACTTTGTTAGTACTGCTATTTAGGTTTGTTTTAATTTTACACTTTACCTATAAAGACCAATTTGGTTTCTTACTACTCTATACTAAATTTTTTATATTTTTAAATGCTGCTGCTCCTATGTATTCTTTCTTCTTGTCTTTCTGCTCTTCTGTTTGTTCTTGATTTTTTTTATTTTTCTAATCTTATTTTGTTCTTTTTTTCTTTTTCTTGCTGCCCTTTTTCATCTTCTTATCCTTCTTCGAAATTCCTTCTCTTTTTTCCTATTCTATTTATAACTTATACCTAAAGTTCCAAATGTGTTGATGAAATTTCTTGGCCAACTTATTAAGTGCTACACTTATTAACTTGCTGGCTACTTTTTCATTTTGAAGCATTTTCTCTATTCTTTGTTTTTATTCTTTCTTAATTAGACCTCTAATCATGTGAATTCTTGTTTCTATCCATTCTGCATTAGTTGTATTGAAAATGTTTTCTTTAATTGTAGCTCTAGTTGGTATTCTTTCAGAAAGTTCTTCTTTCTTTATAACTTTCTCTATTTTGTCACATGTTTCTTCTTCTATTATACTTCATATGCCTTGCTAATCTTTACAGCTTATTAAGTAGTCTATTGTTTCTTGCTTTTTTTGGCAAATGATACACATGTTGGTTTTGTACAAGTCTGGTCTTCTTGATTTCATTTTAGTTATTGTTAGCAGTACTTCATTTAGATATTTTACCCTAAATATCTATTTATTATTTGTTTTGCTATCTAAACAATTGTTATCCTTAATCCCTTCTATACATTTTTACATTTTTCTTTAATCTAAACTATCCTCCCTTTTCTCCTCTATCAAAAATATTTATATAAAATAGTAGAAAGAGTAGTTTAAAAAAAAAAATGTAATTTTTGCTATTATAAAATATTAAACTATTAATATGTCAAACTTTTATATTTGTCTAATTTTTATTTTAAATAGCTAAAACTTTAACTTCTAAAATACACCTGATTCATTAGAAATTTTTTCTCAACATTTATTTAAACAAATATTGCAACAACTTCAAGCATACTTAATAAGAATTTGTTATTTGAAAACTTATTTAAATAATAACTTTAGCAGATAATTAGAAGTTGTTTTTAAAAAGTTTATTATAAAATAAAAAAATATACAATACAACTTAGAAAACAAAAAGCTTCTGAAAATATATTATAAATTAATAATAATAATCATCTAGTAAATGATGAAGATAGTATTGAAAAATGATGAATATTTGTTAATAATTATAGTAAATGTTTTTTTTTTTTTTTTTATGATTTTGCTATATACATGATATATAGTTTTATTACATTATTCTATCACAATGATATATTAGTAACTATCTATATTTTTATCCTGTATAACTGTTTTCACGTGACAAATCACCTCTTATTTTCTATTAAGGAACTAATTTAAAGTATAACTAGTTATAGTAAGGGAAGAGAATACCCAACTAGTGCCCTTCATTGATGCCTGTTACTCAACATCAAACCTAGATTTCTTCAGATTGTACAATAGCCAAAAGGGTGAACCCCTTCTACCAACAAACCCGGCAGCCATTGATCAACTATAGGAAGTTCTTTATCAGATAAATTCTATATCTTTACAAGCAGGTTATACTGCTTCTGAACCACCTCACAGAAGAATTCTTTATCAGATAAATTCTTTACCTTTACAGGTAGTTTATACCACTTCTGAATCACTCTGCCCTTATGGAGTTTACCCAGACACTTAAGACTGTGCTACCTCTCTATTTAGGTCTTGCCAAATGGATACCGATCTTGCTGAAGTCTCCAAAAATTATCTGGCCATAAGGACTTATCATGGGTTTGCACTGCTCTTTGTCAGCTTGCATGCCTTCTTATAACTTATACATCATACGAATGCTCTATGGATCCTTCCAATTTAGTTAAATTGGTATATACTGGATTACAGAACTGAGCCCCAACTTTGATAAGCATTATGCATAGCACAGCCCCAACTAGGAAGATCGTAGCTATTACACAAGTAGAAATTTGAAGATTCACCAGCAACAGGATTCGAACTCTAGACATGTCACTTGGGGTGACAACTTGACCACTTCACTAAGTCACTACACCAGTAAATGTTTTTAATAATTTACTTTTAATATAATTTTAAATAGTGTTAAATTATTGTCAAAAAGTTTATTAACATTATATATTTTTATACAAAATAGTTAAAGCCAAAGAAATATTTTAGAACATAAAATAGTATTCTTTAAACTGTTTAGCAGCCAAATTTGGCTGCTAAAATTTTTTTTTTGTAATTTTGTAATTACTCAAAATTTTATTATACTTAACCCCTCTATTTCTAAGCTAAAATAAAAATTTAAGATATAATTAGTTAATATCTAGTAAAATTTGTAATTTAAATTTAGGGAACTGTTATTGCCACCCTTATTTTTGTTAATACCACCCCTACATAACTCTAATTAACCTTTAACCTTACTGAAAACTCTATAAACAATGCTTACCCTAACTGCTAACTAATTAATTATATGAATTTATACTATTTCTAAATACTGTTTGTAGAATTTTTAAGATTTTAGACCAGTTAGAGTTATATAGAGGGTGGCATTAACAAAAATGGAGAGTGACAATAACAATTCTCTAAATTTACTATTATTAAAAATATTTAATTTTAAATTTAACTAATTTTAAATTTTATAAAATTTTATTAGTAAAATTTTTGAAAATTTCTAAATTTTTATATATGTTTTTGTCTATAAAACTAAGTTTTTACTACTAATAAAGTCATTATTTTATTTATATAATTTAAAAATTTTACTAATTAAAATTGTTTTATAAAACTAATCTTATAAACTTCTATTAAAATTATAAGACCTGATATTAAAATATAAAAAGTTCATCAAAAAGTAAAGACAAAATTTACTCTTTAAAAAAGATTTTTTAAAAATTGTAAAATATTTGATATATAGTAAACTTTATTTTTTTTTCTTATAAATTAAAAATAGAGATTTTATAAAGATCATTTCGAATGATTTTATTAAATATTATCCATAGCATATATCAGTTACACAAATCAGATTAGCATATAAGTATTATTTTTTTTGTTTACATTATTTTTTTTCTTTCACTAATCAGTTTCCTTTATTTTCTTTTTTTTATAGAGCTGCACATCATTGGTTAATTATATAAGTATTGAATTTTCTTTGTTCTTGTTACTTTTACTTTTTTCTTTTACTCACCAGTCTTTTTTATTATTAGGTTGTCTTTTTGTCATTTGCCAGTATAGTTATATTTGTTGTATACTGGTGTTACTGCTTATAAGTATTAGTTTTCTTTTGTTCTTGTTACTTTCTCCTCTCCTTCTTTCTACTAACTGGTTTTTTTTTTAGTTTATATGTTGCATTGTCATTTTGTCATTTGTCAGTAGTTATCTGGATGTTGATTTCATCATATACTGTGTTGTCACTTGTTAGTGCATTTCATAGGTACATGTCATTCTTGGCAGCCGGCGTTATTTTTTATTGACATTTTAATATTGGCTCATTGCTATTAGTTTTTTGGAGTCTTTGCGAATTAATGTTATACCATTTTACTAGTAGTGTCATTTCTGATCGTTGGTATCGTAGTTGGTGTAGTCGTTGGTGCTGTCATTGGTGCCATAGTTGGTGTCATAGTTGGTGTTGTAGTTAACGTCTTTATTGACATTTTTATTAAATTGTAGTTGGCATCATCATTTGGTGTTGTAATTATAGTCGTTCTACTTGGGTGATTGCTTGTTGCATTTCATTTTTCCAGTCTGTGTGTCTTTTGGCTATTGTTGGTGTTGTGTGTAATCATGTTTCTTGTTGCTAGTAGTTAGTTTAAGGATTAGGATTAGTAGATATTTTAGAGGTTAGAATTAGGGTTAGCTAAAGTTTAAAGTTAGATATAGGTTCTTTTATAGCAAATTGGAGTTTAGAGAGGTTCTAACTGTAATTGAGATAAACTTTAGGTTAATTATGTTTGTTGTTTTAAAAATCTTCGTTATGCGATAATATATGTTATGTGACAATAATAAATTTTTTTACTAAGTGTATAAATTTTAATATAAAAATTGACCTTGTAATTTTATTGGTTGATTTGTAGATTGTATAACCAGGATGGTTTTTAATAAAATCATCTTAGATAGTCATTAGAATTACTCTTAAAAATAAATATTACTATTTTATAATCCTTATTTTCAAATATTATTTTATAAATTTTTTTTAAATATATTAAATTTTGATAAAATTACATCAAACACTAAAGTTTTAAAATTTTAGCAGCTAAATTTGCCTGCTAAAATTGACAGTTTAAGGGATAAAAATATTACTTTGCAAATTAATAAAAATCTTATAATAATAGTCATGTGAATAATAATGATGATAATAATAGTTTTTATAAAGAAATAAATGATGATGATTTGAAAGTAATAATTATAAAGAAAGAGGTAATTATGATAATTATACAAAAAAGGTCAATAATTATGTAGAAAGAGATAATTATCATTATATAAAAAGAAATGATTATGATAATTATAATAATTATATAGAGAGAAATAATGATAGTAAAAAAAAAAATAATTATAATAATTATGTGGAAAGGGATAATTATAATAATCATAAAAAAAGATAATTATAATAATAGTAGAGGAATAGATAGTAATAATAATAATAATTTTTTTTTTTTTATACCTTCACAATGTCGTGGAAGGGTGGATTTTTATTAGGTATTTTAGTAGTACATTCTTGGTTAGCGAGAGTACATATAACCACACGTGCAACTTTTGGTCGCCTAATTTAAGTAGTTCGCCTAAAGGTTCTACATTATATGCTATACCTGTAACCTAACTAGGAGATTATCTATTTAAACCCTCTAACATTCCCAGTCCTGCACCACTACCACAATCATACCAATCCATAACCTTGCGCTGCTTCTTATTGAAGGCCACCCAGATCGACATCTGTTATACTACTTATACCCTAATTCTATAGATAACCCAGTAGGGTTCTTATACTACCAGGTTGCCTTAGGGAGGGTATAGTATATACCCCCTAATCTTTTTATGTCCCACGCACTTCCAGATTAGGCTACGAATACCTTCTGCAGGAGCCAAAACCACCACTAGTAGTTAGGGCGAACCGTTAAACTGCATAATTCTAGTATCTGGTGCCCTTGCAAGGTTCGTTCTGATCCTGATACCCACATCAAGCCGGTCCTTATACTAATCCCTCTCTAACTACCAAACCAGTTAGCCTGGACTGGTCATTATACCTAGGCTTTAAGTACCTTCCGGTTTTACTTCCCATGGTTCCTAATTCCGTAGCATAGGACCTTTTCTTCCGGTGTGATTCTGGTGGCCAGGTTGGTGGATCCTTCTTGCCCTAGGGTTTTTGTTCAGTTCTTCAGTCTTCAGTTTCCGACTTTTCCACAGTATCGTCGAAGATCTTCACTACCTCCTTACTCGGGTCTTGCCAAATGGGTTTTAATTATTCCGGTTTCTTAAATTTGGATTGCTAAGAGCTTCTATTTCGAGATGGTAGTACCAAGATTACAGGTAATATACCCAACCAATCGTCGAATAATTGTTACCGGAACACAGGTCTATTTTTCTAAAAATGTCTCCAGTGGGATTCAAACTCTAGACCTGCACGCTTGTGAAGTGACAACTTAATCACTACTCTAAGTCGCCACACCTATTAATAATTATTTTTCAAATAGTAACTATAATAAACATAATGGTCAAAGCACTTTGTTAAATAATTTTTCTACCAAAGACATGTTAAAAAATACAGACAAAAAAATATAGTAAATATTAGGCATGTAAATACATCTGCTAGTATAGTATATAATTTAATATTTATTAAACATTATAATAAAGCTTATTCTAATTTTTATTATTAATATATTATTAGAAAATTATGATATTTATTATTTAGTCCCAATGAAATTTTTAGAAAAACTCAATAATAAAATAAAATCACTTGAAAAAATCAACTTAAACAAAAGAAGAAGCTCAACAAAATGATGAAGATTATCTTAAAATTATAGCAAAAAAATAGTTTATCATTTGTGTTTTTTGAGGTAATTGAAAATTTAAAAAACTAGATTAATCACTTTTAAACAATTTATTATATTTATTCTTAATACAATAGAAGGGTATTGTTACAATTACTAAAGAGATTCAAAAGATATCATTATATCCTTATACAGAACTATTCAAGGATGATCTTGAGATTTATATAGAAAAATGATCCAAAGGATATATAATGAATATTGAAAAATGTAGATAGAATTCCCAATTTTATTCTGAACTCTTGCCTATTGTAAGTATTATAATACCTATAATAATTAATTTTTCTACTAACTTTTTCTATTTGAACTTTGTAGTGTCTTGAGAAAAT
>CAJVPZ010001287.1:0-14939 GCA_910592135.1 Racocetra fulgida | reverse complement strand
TGTAAAACTTTTCCTTCTAATGTTCGTAGTTTATAAGCACCATTATTCATCTTAGCTTGAATAATGAATGGTCCTTCCTTTTGTCTTCAAATTTAGCGGATCTTGACTTCTCTAAAGCCTCTGATTCTAGCATCAAAATATTCTTTCTGTTTCTGTTGTGACTTCTTGGTATTAACTAGAGCTTCTTCTTGTGTTGTGGTCATTCTTTTCATCAGTTCATAAGCATGTTGTAATACACTATCCTGGAGATCGATTTCTACATTAGAGTCTGGCATAGATTCAGTAGGGATAATAGTTTCGATCGGTAGAGTAGCTTGTCTATCATACACTAGTTGAAAAGACGTATAACCAGTGGTGCATGTCTCTTGATCTGATATGCTAAGAGAACAGCAAGTATATGTATATTCCATTCATCAGTTCCTTTAACCTTCACGAATGATTCACAAAGTGTTCTGTTAAGATATTCAACCATTCCATTAGTCTGTAGATGGTATGGTGAAGAGAACTTATGTTTGATAAAAAACTTTTCACATAATATTCAGATAGTTTCGCTAATAAAGTTTCTTCCTTGATCTAACAGAATTATCTTAGGGATTCCATGTCTACAGATAATTTCTTCGAAGATAAACTTTGTTAGTTTCTGCTCCGACGTCTGGTACAGCTCGGGCTTCTGCCCATCTAGTTAAGTAATCTGTTGCTACAATAATATAGCGATTATTCTGTTCAGTTATAGGTAGGGGTCCAACTAGGTCAACACCAATTCGTTCAAAGGCTCGTCCAATTTGTATCAGATGTAAAGGTTCTTTTCTTCTGCCTTTTTGTCTTTTCTGGCATTCTTCACATGTCTGTACATATTCTTTAATGTCTCAATATATTTGGTCCCAATAGTATCATTCAGCTATTTTGTAATATATTGCGTCTGTTTCTAAATGTCCAGCAGTAGGATGTTTATGCATCATATAGAGGACTGGTTCTACTTCTGTCTATTTGATAACTCGTAAAGGTTTGTCTGGGTTCTTTCTATTCTTCTTGTAAAGCAAGTGGTGTTTAATTTCGAAATATTGAGCTTGGTTAATTAACTGTTTCTTCTAGTTTTCGGTAAGGTCTTCTGGAATAGTGTCTGTATCTAGATACTGATATAATTCATGATACTGGTCTAAGTTCATGATAACTTAGGTTCTTTGGTCTGAGTCTGGAGTCAAGAAAGAGCATCAATATTGGAATGGATTTGTCCAAATTTATGGATAATCTCAAAGTTATAAGGTTGTAACTTGAGTATTTAGCGTCCTAATCTTCCTTTAGGTTCAGCAGTGCATAGCTATTTAAGAGTGTAGTGGTCTGTAATTAAAATAAACTTGGTAGCTCCAAGATATTTATGAAAATATTCAATGGCCCATACTATAGCAGCACATTCTAGTTCAGTGGCACTATAGTTTATTTCTTCTTTCTTTAAACTCTTACTAGCATAAGCTACAGGATGTTCTTTGTTATAACTGTTAAGTTGGCTAAGAGTAGCACCAAATCTATAGTAAGAAGCATCAGTTGCTAGTATAAATATTTTACGGAAATCTGGATATCGGAGTATAGAGTCACTAATAAGTCTTTGCTTAAGCTCGTTGAAAGCTTCGTGTTGCGTTTTAGTCTACTTATAGAATTTATTCTTTTGTAGCAGCTGATTTAAAGGTTTTGCGATCACAGAGAAGTTGCAAATAAATTGCCTATAGTATCCCACTAATCTTAGAAAAGATCATAATTGAGTTACCTTCTTAGGAGGTAGGATTTGTTGAACAGCTTCGATTTTCTCTGGGTCTAGGGCAATTCCTTTAGGTAATATGATATATTCTAGAAATAGTAATCTTTGTATCCAAAAATTATATTTCTCTATGTTTAACAGTAATCTGGCACATCTGATTCTAGTAAAGACTTCACAGAGGTGTTGCAGATATTCATCAAAGGTCTTGGAAAATACAATAGTATCGTTTAGATATATTACTACAAATCTTCATGCAATCTTGTCATAAACTTGGTCCATTAATCATTGAAAGGTCGCAGGGGCATTACACAGTCCAAAGGGCATGATGTTAAACTCATAAGTTCCATAGTGAGTAACAAATGCAGTCTTTTCTTAGTCTCTTGGGTGCATAGTTACTTGCCAATATCCACTAGCGAGATTTAGTGTAGAAAACCAATGAGATCTAGCAAGAGTATTTAACATCTCATCAATTTGAGCCAACAGGTAGGCATCTTTCTTAGTTATGCCATTTAGCTTTCTGTAGTCTACACAGAAATGTAATTTGCCATTCTTCTTTCATACTAATACAATAGATGAGGTCTATAGGCTATTTGATGGTTGTATTAGCTTATTGTCTAGCATATATTGTATTTCTTCTTTAACAAATGCTTGTTCACTAGAAGGTATCGAATAAGATTGAGAATTAATAGGAGGTATATCTTTGGTATAAATTCGATGAATAATTAGATTAGTCCGTCCTAGTTCATTAATATCTAATGCAAATAAGTCTGCAAATTCTTTTAAGAGTTGTCTGAATCTTCTTTCTTTATCTTCTGAAAGAGGTCTAATATTTACTGATATTTTTTTTAAAGTTGTATACTCTTTATAAGGGATAAGAGTATCAATAGTATACACATGTCTAGGAGTCAGGATAGAGTCATTAATGTCTGTATCCTCAGATAGTTTTTCATCTTGCCTGAGATTATTTAAAAATTTTGTGACTCTGTAAAGACAGCAAATTGAGCAGCATGCTGGTTAGCATATTGATTATCTTCTCTCCATAGTTGCATAAGCTGTTGGTTGAAATTCTCAAAGGTTTTAACCTTCTGTTGCAGCTGTATGATAAGTTGACTTTGATAAGCTACTTGTTATTGGAGTTGTAACAATAAAGATAAGATAATATCTGGTTCTGGGGTAGTAATCGGAGTATTAGAATTTGTTTCTACTATAGGGGTAGCAGATCAAGATTTAGGTGGCAGGTCGTTAGATTCGGGTTCCTCAAGTGGAGTATCAGAGTTGAGAGCAGACTGGTCTGGTTCTTCTTTAGGTGCTTCTTCTGGATTAAAAATAGAAGGAGGTACTGTAGCACAGTCAGTATAGATTCCATTATTCTGATCAAGTTCAATTTGATGCTTGATATGCAAGCACTTTTTACAAAGGTCAACAGGATTGGTAAAGCTTCGATGCAGGTTAGCAAGAACTAACTCTTTACAAAAATCTGGATGACTAGTGTCGAAGGATTAGTCAAGAGTTGCTTATAACTGAGATTCTTTATCTTCAGTTAGTAGGTCCTGTTTAGTATGAAGGATAAGACTCATCTCATCATCATTCCATGACTGGTTGGTTTGGTCAGTTATAAGAGGTTTTAATGCTTCGGCTATATCTTGGTCACTTTTTTGCAAATAGATCTTTGCAAGTTGGAAGATACGTGTCTGATTCATTTTATATTGGGATCCAGCACTTCTGGTGGAAGTGGTGTAATATTAGATTCTAGTCCAGAGGTTGCAGTTGTGGTTGTAGAGGACATCTTGGCTAGCTTTGTATATGTATATATGTTCGAGGTTGCAGAACCAAAGAGCTTCAGTGATATTTTCGATGTTATGCATTCTAGATCAGGCATTAGAATGCTGGCAAATTTTGCAGGTAACAAGAGTTCCTTGGTCTTCACCTTCAGTATAAAAATAGATACTTCTAGAGTCATTTTGATCCAAATCATAGTGGAAGTCAACATAGCATACTCAGCATACTAATTGGTTAACAAGGACTTTGAGGTGTTCCAATTGTTCTGAGTTCTTGCATCGGCAACAATGATTAGTCCATTTGTTGCTGTGGTAGTAGACTTTCTGGGCAGCTACTTCATTAGGGTCACAGCCACACTGGTATGTCTTGTTCTGTCTTCATAGAGAACCATAGAAGCAATCTATAGCAATATGTCTGAATTCTTCATATTCATAATATTTATTATTAGGGCAGCTTCGATAGAAGTAGTCTTGTCCACAGGTTTGGCAAGAGGTTCATCGTGGAGCTTGTAAAGAGCAATGTATAGCAATATGTCCAATTCCTTTGCAACAGTTGCAGCAGTTTGTAGGACATTCGGCGAAGAGATGGGCAGGTAAACTACAATTTCCACATACTCAGAAGAGAGTTCAAGTATAACGACGGAGTTGATAAATGGTCCAGTCATTAAGGTCGTTGTCTGTGTCTAGATCAAGATTAATAACAAATACAGTCTATCACCTCTATAATCACACCTTCAGGATACAAAAAATGGTGATTATAAAGAGGTGTGACTAATATAGAGGTTATCTCTATATAGTTACAATTATATTACAAAATATAATAAGTGACTATATAGGGGTTTTCAAAAAATTTTTATTAAATAAAAATTTTTTTATTTTGTATTAAATATAACTTAAAATTTTGGTTAGATAATCCTTTCATGTTCTTACAAAAAAAATTCTTTGCAAAATTTTATTATAGTATGTGTTCTATTTGACTTTTGTACCATTTCAACGATACTTTAATTATTTGATCGAACAACAGGATTTTTGATCAGGATAAAATCGCCACCCAAAAATATTTTGATCATTATGTGACAAATATGTAGAATACCCGTAACTTGAACAAAGAAATACAAATGAAAAAAACTTAGACTAACAAAATGATAATGATAAGCAATTTTATTTATTTCAAATAAACTCAATAAACATAATTATTACAGCCAGAAAGTTATATGATTACTGGTTTTCTAACCATTTAGAATATTTCATTGTCTTCTAAAATGATTATAATCCTCCAATTTATGCAATGGCCCAAAGTTTTTTATTAATACTATCGAGCCATTTATTACTATTTGATTCATTATAATTTCTTCAATAATTTTTTTGGATTCAGAATTATAAAAACTTTTTGCTCAAATAAATAATCAGTTATAGTCTTCCGAAAGAGCATTAAAAATAAAGTCTACAAGGTTTCTAATGCAATTACATTTTCTTGTTTAGTTTTTATAATTTTATTTCGATTTACATTCTTTTTTTTTTCATTTATTATTAGTGGAAATTGGGTTATAGCAATCGATGTATATTTTTGGAATATTGTGTTTATTGAATTTTATGCCTTTAAAAGTATCACTAAGTTTGTTGAAATTGCGACGATCGCTTTTCATTTTGAATCAAAGAAATTAATCTATTCTTTTCATTTTTTTTCTATAGTCTCTAAATCAATTAATATTTTATAAATATTATTACTTATCATAATGATGAATTGACAATATCACATGATTTTCAAAACTTTTTGGGTGGCGACCCCAATCAGATTTTTCTTTGTCCAATGGGAACTAGGGGGGAAAATTAGTAAACCCATTTGTAAAGGGTAGAATCGTTGCAAAAAACAACCCAATATGATAGTCTTTACACAACCAATTTTAAGAGAAAATAGCACAAAAATTTTATGCGTTTTCTACAACAGTAATCAAATGAACACTTGTTTTCTGATTGAAGAAAATATAATGAGTGCAAAGAGAACATTATTTAATCTAAAGTTATTTTGCAAAACAATATTTTTAAAACATATGATTTTATTCTGCGCTGGGAGCACTGTATATCATGTTATATTACTGCATCCTCTACTTGTGCCAGAATATCCTGCCATTTTTATTTGTGAGGGCATTCATCTAATTGGTTGATCAAATCAATTTCTCAGATAACTAATTTATACAGTAATTTCGTTTACCATTATGCTATTATTAATTTTTTGACTAGTTTTGAAAAACGACACAACACACACAATGGCATAGGTTGAGCAATATAGGAAGACGAAGAATTACGCATTTATTTATACTGTTTAGAATGGCATGAAACCCGAGTTGGGTAAAGGATATACTAAAGTACAAGAAAGGGTAAGTATTTGTGATTTTAAACATAATTTGCTGATTTGATTCTTGCAATAGATGATTTTTATATTTATAGGCTGTGTAACCATTTTCTAGTTACTTCTAAACGCATTTGTAAAAGAAACAGATTTCAAATATCAAGACAGAACTAAATTTCTAAAAGAACTTAACAATAAAGATTTTAATATAATTATTAGCATTGAAGATCAAACATTAAAATCTTTTATGCACATTCATTGATCTTAAAACAAAGGTCCTTATATCATTTGAAGGGTACAACGGAAATGATATTTATGATTTGTGAACCGGTTAGAGTTGAACAGAGATGAAATGATTCGAAGGATGTTATAAAATGGTAAATAAGTATATATGTTCTTGATTTATAAACTAGTTTGCTCATTTTAATTCAAATAACTAATAAATAATCTTTATATCCAGAGCTTAATAAAATAATTAATACAAATGAAAGGATTCGAAAGGTTAGCAGGTCAAAAATAATATTTTTGTACTTAAATTTAGCTGTACTATTTTACATATTAGCTTGTTAATTTAAATGATGCTTTAAAAGAATAATAAAACTTTCGTAAAGATTTAGTTTTTAAATTAATGTTTAAATAGAATTTAGAATTAGAGTTTAGAAACCG
Organism: Racocetra fulgida; assembly: GCA_910592135.1. Classification (NCBI taxonomy): domain Eukaryota; kingdom Fungi; phylum Glomeromycota; class Glomeromycetes; order Diversisporales; family Gigasporaceae; genus Racocetra; species Racocetra fulgida. The sequence continues at coordinate 8,392 of CAJVPZ010001287.1, read as the reverse complement.
AATTTATTTTTTATTTAATTAGTGCTCTTCAACTTTGAATTTAAATTCGGATTGTTAAATCGAAATCCAGATTTATTTCAACAATCACATTATTAATTAAATTTAACAATAAAGCAAATGCCAAATTAAATAATATTATTGTATGTATGTCCGTACATTTATAACAGATTTAGAGAGCCCAGACTTACGCAATTTTTCAATGAAAAATCTCTGAAATTGCATAAGTCTGGATACTAACCAGATTCATATGCCCTGTAACAAAAACATTTGACCCACATGAATACTTTTGTTCTCTATGCGTTTTTTGTTACAGATTATATGCGTTCATCTCTCTTCTTCTTACTAATTTAACCCTTAATCAGAAGTCCCTAGGCAGAATAATTACATTTTTCTTGAACAGTGATTTTCCTAATCCATTCCCATAGAATCGACCAAGGCAGCCATAAAAAATACAGGTCATGTAGGTGGTACTACTAGCATAATATGCAAATGCAATGCAGAGGCAAAGCTTTTGTATGCAACGATAGCACTATAGATCTACTATAGATCCAGTACTGATTCATTTGCTGCAATTATGGCAGGAGGCTCTACCCACATGACCTGTATTTTTTATGGCCGCCCTGGTCGATTCTTCCAATACGACTTGCCTATTAATACCTTTAGATCCCAGTCTAAAAACAGTCCTTAGTGCTTTAAATTTACCATTTATTGGTTAGCAAATTATGATTAATAAAATCAGTTATGTAATGTATCTTTTTTAAAATTTAGCTGCCTACTTTGATCATTATGATATCAGCTTAGGCTGGTTTCAAGAATGGAGCCATAGGACTAGTCAAAAAAACTTACCCTTATTCGGCTTTACCAGAGCTAATCCATCCCTATTTAATATAGAATGATAAAAAAAATATAATTGAGACCTAAAATGTTAATACTTAAAATGCACCATGCAGTAATGCAAGTATTATAATTAAACTTGCATGAACTAATTAGGAAAAAGCGACAATAGTAGTGGGTATCGGTAAAGTATGATAAAGTATGATAAAGTATTGAACCCTGAATCTTGATCTGAGTTTTCGGGTGTGGTTCTGAATCACAAAAGTCTACCTTGTCTGTGAACAAAGTTAAGTTAGTAGTGATGCGTAACATAATAATAAAAAATTTATCAATTTGGGTTGTGAGTAGCAACGATAATATGTTTGCACCTTGTATGTACGTACGTATAAAGTTGATCGAATATAAAAAAGTGCTAATAATTCAACCTTTTGATCCAAGTTCAAGCAAACATAATACGCTAATACTATATTTTGAAGGTACAGGCATGTTATCATAAGCTGTCAACCATTTTAAGTTTTTTTTTTTTTTTTTTCTTTAAAAAAAAAATAATAATAATAATAATAAAAGGGCATGTCGAAAGTTCAAAGAATTTATCATGTTTTTTATAGTGTTCTACACTATTAAACTACCAACCTGCTATAACCATTGTTAGTAATATGCCTTCTGAGTCTGTACCCAAAAAGACATGTTGTCATATTAGCGACAAACAAAAAAAAGAAATATGTGAGTTTGCAAAACAAAATCCATCCTATAAACAACAAGAAATTGCAGATGAGTTCATGAAGCATTATTCAGATTTGAGAATTGATTATACAACCATATCAAAGATATTAAAAAAAAACAGATAAATACCAACAACTTAAAGATGATGATGTACAGGCTGAAAATACTTTTCGTCACCGTTCTGTGAAGTATTCTATGTTGGAACTCGCTATGAACATATGGATAGAGCGGGTTACAGCAAAAGAAATGATTATATCAGAGGCATTAATAAAAGAAAAAGGTCATCAATTTGCACAAGCACTTGGCATATCTGAAGAATCATTTGCATTTTCAAACGGGTGGATCACTAGATTTAAGAAACGTAATGGGTTAAAAAAAATTGTAATGCATGGCGAGGCAGCAAGTGCACCTCTAGCAAGCTTACCTGCCGAACGAATTAAATTACAAGAACTTCTGTCTCATTATAGCCTCAAAAATATATACAACACTGATGAAACGGGTCTATTTTACCATTTACTCCCTAATCAAACTCTTTCTAATAAAAAAAAGGTTACTGGAAAAAAGAAGGTAGTAAAAAAAAAAAATAAATAAAAAAAAAAAAAAAAAAAAATTAAAAAATATAGTAAGACTTCCCTAAGTGCATGTTTTATAAGTACACACTCTATATAAATTCTCTCTAAATACACGGTAGAGCTTGGTCCCAACTTATAAAAGCACTTATATTTTGCCTTCTATAAATGCATATCCTTTGACTTGTCCTTTTATTACTATGGGCCTGAGGGGTCCAGTTCATTTCACTGAAAATCAATTACCGACAGTATGATTCATCAACATTCAATTCATCGACAAGTTTATTTCGCTGATAGTACACTGACAAGCTTTTTTTATAAATTCCATTAACCTTAACTCTTGACTCTAACGACAATAAACAGAATTACTTTGACTGTTGGTGAATCGTACTGTCGGTGAAATGAACTTGTCAGCGAATGGAATATTGGTGAATCGTATTGTAGGTGAACTGATAGTTAGTGAAATAAATGGAACCAGGCCTGAGAGGGATGCACTTGGAGGTTTTACTGTATATTTTTTTTTTCTTTTTTCTTTCCTATTTCCTTTTTTTTTTTTTTTTTTTTTTTAGAATAAAACAAGAGTAACAGTGCTACTTTGCTCTAACTCAACTGGCACTAACAAGTTACGGCCATTAGTCATTGGCACCTCTAAAAAGCCACGATCTTTTAATGGGATAAACATATCGCAACTACCAGTAACTTACCGAAATAAGGAAAAAGCGTGGATGAAAAATGATATTTGAGAAAAATGGCTAAAATTTATTGACAAAGGTTTTCTATCCAAGATAAGAAGATCCTGCTTCTCGTTGACAATGCAGCTTCTCACATAACTCCAGAAACAAATAATATGGCCGAAGTTCAAGATGATACTGAGGAATTATCATCAGAAAAAGATTCCACTGAAGAAATTGAAGATCAACAAGAACCCCAGAGAGAACCACAAGGAAGGCCCCGAGGAAGGCCCTGAGGAAGGTCCCAAGGAAGACCATGAGGATCTCAAAGATCCAACACTACCCGTTCAAGCCAATTAAGATGAAATTCAGAAAATTTTTGTCTTACAAATATCACTATACATTTCTTTCTACCCAATACGACTGCTCACCTTCAGCCGATGGATGCAGGCATAATTAAAAGTTTTAAATCAAAATATAAGAATCTATATTGTCATTACTTGCTTGACCAATTTGAGAAAAATAAGGATCAGAGGTAAGAATTTACAGTAAAACCTCTATAGGTGCACACACTCTAAATGAATACTTAAACTTGGGCCTGATGATACATATATCGTGTATCAAACTAAAATTTGTGTCAGATCAAAATTTAAATATTGAATTTTATTAGAATTAGGGTGAAATCCTATGTTAGAGTAGGGTAGGTGTTAGCGGCATTATAGTTATTTTGATTTGATGCATATTTTAACTTGATATACAACAATCCCAAGTGCATGTGTACACTTATAGAGGTTTTATTGTACTTTTAATCATTCAGGTTAGGTGTAATAAAAAAGAACCAACAAAAATAAATATCGTGGTTGATGCTGAAATTTGGGGTCTCGAAAATATAAAACTTGCTAAAATCCAGATATCTACTTTAATTATAAATTCTAATCCAAATCCTAACCAAGCGTAAATTCCAAAAAAAATTTAAAACTTCATATCAAAATAGGTACAAATTTCAGCATCAGCCACAGTAATAAATTTTGTGAACAACTGTTTTTGTTATAAAATTCTGTATAAATCATAAAAAAAATTTTTAATACCATTTTAAATCATTAGATACTAACAGTTTTACATAATATAGAAAACTTTCCTTGAAACAAGCTATCGATTATATCTCTGATGCTTGGGGGGAAGTTAGTGAAAACATCATAAGGAATTGCTGGAGAGCTACCAACATTATACTAGAAACAGGCGAGCCAAAGGAATGTGAATTAGATAATGAACTTCATGACGAGACCATTAATGATGATGATGATGCTGCTCTGCTACTTGAAGACCTTTCAGCTGAAAATAACCTGGTAGTTCAAGAATTATCAAATAATATCGAAGAATATATCCAAATGATTGACCAACCAGCCATGACAAAAGACGTACTAATAGATGAAGGTATTATCGAAATGGTAATGGATGAATTTCGTGATAATAAAACTGATGATGAGGATAATGACGAAGATGAACCACCACCCCCGATAACTATAATGGAGGCTGTTGAGGTGTTAGAGAAAGTTATAAGATACCAAGAGGGTCTTGATGTTGGAAAAGGATTTGATGAGAATGGGTTAATTGTATTACGGAAAAAGCTCAAAGAATGGCGATATGAAAAAGATAAATCTAAAAAACAAACTTCAATCTTATCTTTTTTTCAACAATCCTAGTATTGTAGACATCGTGTTCATCATGAATTTCTTTTTTTTTTTTATTTGGTGTAATATTTTATTATTTTTTTTTATTTGGTATGATATTTTTTTTGTTTTATTTAGTTGGAATGCAGGAAGCGGTTCTGGTTATCAAATCATGAGAGAGGCAATGCTTCATTGGAAATAAAGAATACAGCTTTTAATCTTAAAAAAATGATTAACCTAAATATTAAATACTGTGTACGTAGTGATAAAAGTATCTAAATGCAACCTCCCTAAATACATGCCTCCCTAAATGCACGTCTTACCTTGAGACCAACTAATATAGCACTAAATGCAGTACCCCTCTAAATGCACGTTTGACTCCATTTTTGCATATGGTCCCACTGCAATGCATTTAGAGAGATCTGACTGTATTTGCCTTAACAACATTATATTTGTCTTGCAAGGATATAAGGTAAAACCTAAACGTTATCAATTTGCATTAACATTCTTGTTAGTACTGATTTCATATTACAAATTAAGACATTTTAATATTGCGATCAGTTACGGTACCTCTACTACATGTGAACGTACGTACGTACAAGACTGGTCAAATTATAACAACCAAAAGTAGTTATGTCGTGAATGCATACGTACAAACAACAGATCTGGCTAGTCTACAAAAATTAAGGATGCATTAGAATCGTTACGCTAATAAATCGAATAAAAGATAAAATAGAATAAAACTTATCTGATTTGTTATATTTATAATGTGATTTTATAGAAGGTAATTTTATATAGGTATTATATAATTGGTTACCAAAAAAATGTGATAGTGACTATAAGGCAATTGTGCCTATATAGAGGTATAAATAATATAAAAAAGGTTGGTAAAAATAAAACCATGATTATATTGATTTTGTGACTATAGAGGAGGTGACTATAGAGGGGTAGACTGTATATCCGAAAATGAGGAAGAATCTGAAGATGAGTAAAATTTTTATTTTTGTTTTTTTTAACAAATAGTGCTGCTTTTTTGTTTTTTTTTGAAATTATACAGATAATCGAAAGAAGCTAAAAACGATTTGAAGATGATAGAAAATTCTTAGCTTTTTAATTTATGAAATTTTTTTAATAAAAATATTAATAATTTTGCTTTTATTTATATTAGTTTATTATGTATCATAAAGTATAATGAAAAATAAAATTTTGTATAAAATAAATTAAATTAATATTAATACAAAAATAATAAAGTATAAAATAAGATCAATATATTTGAAAATATTCAAAAATATTCGATAAAGATCAAAATTATAAAATCAATGAGTATTTGATTAATAAGTTTATTTAATTGTTGATTTATAATTTAATTTAAATTAATTCGCATTTGTTTTACATTATTTCGAAAATTTTCGAATATTTTTGAAAATATTCACAATATTATAAATTGTTATTATAAAATTTATTTCAAAATTTTTTGCAATATTTTTCGCAATATTTCGAAAATTTTTTCAAAATTTTTCAAAATTTTAATTTTCAAAATTTTTTGCAGTAAACAAAATTTTTTCGAAAAATTTTGGTGCAAAAATTTTTTCAAAAATTTTCATATATATTTTTTGCTGATGTAATTATCAATACTAACAAAAATTTGAAGAAATATAGCATAAAATATATATTTATATTATCAATACTGCAATACAACACATTTCTAATAAGAAATACATAGTTAAAAACTTATTTTATACTTTCACACCTAAAGCAACACAACTTTATAAAGACCTCAAAACTATTAGAAACATTATATATTAGACAAAAAGAGTTTTCTTTTACAATATCAGCCTACCTAATAACATTTCAAATTTAATCGACTATATTAATACTACATATAATTTTTTATTAACCCTTCATCTACTCAATAAGCAGAACTCACAACATGGCTACAACAGACAAAAATATACTAGAAAACACTATATAATGCCAGAAATCTAGAAAATACACAACACTTATACAAATATATTAACAATATATTAGACAAAAAATATAACCAACTATTTTATAACTAGCCAAAATGATAAATAGCATACTTAACAGACACAAGGATGCTGTATATTTTTAAAATATCAAAACAGATACTAATATTATTACAGACCCAGTAGATATCAAAAAACATATTATAGATTATTTTAACAAATAGACAGCCCACTCACTCTATAATGAAACAATCTTAAACCAATACTAGCAAACAAAATATGAACTCATCTCTTCTATTAATCCTATATAATACAATTCTATACTTGAAGAAATTAGTATAGAAGAAGTAATCTAAACTATACAATAGCTATCAAACAATAAAGCCTATGGGCCATCTGAAATTAGTTCTGAAATAATCAAATATACAGTACCTAATATATTAACTGCAATTACTAAATTACTCAATCAATGTCTTACAATACAAAACATACCTAACAATAAAAAAAACAGTAGAATCTACTCTATATCAAAAAAATCTTACTATAATAGCAACCTTAACAACATCCATCCTATTAGCCTTATAAAATATATTAAAAAACTTTATACTAAAATCTTTACTAACTGATTAATTAAAGTTTTTACCTCATATCAATTCTTAATCCTTATAACTACATTATACTTTCTGACAACTCTATCAACAATCCAATACACATACTTAATATTTTTAGAAGATGTCAAATATACTAAAAAATAAATATAGATTCTATCACAAAATATGAGTAAAGTCTATAACTCAGTTAATATATATCTTTTTAATAAAGCTTTACAATATCTAAATATATCTACATTATATATATTATTGAAATAGGTTTTCAAAAAATCTCTATTTTGTCTTCATTAAAGCAATTTGAAATTTTTTATATACAAAAGCAAATCTAATTTAGATAGTTATATTCTTTATAATTTTGTTTTTTCAAAAAAAGTATCAAAAAATTTTATCTTTTAAATAAAATAGATCAAAAACAATTTTGTCTTCAAGTTTTAATTTTGTAACTTAAAACTTAAAATAAATTTGTTAGTATGTATAGCCTATATAATTCATACAAATTATTGTCAATTTGTTGCAAAATTGTGTAAACCAGATTATTATCAACTATAGATTAACATCTTCTTACAATGTGCAAGATAGAATTAATCAAGAAGAAACAATAATTCTTCTTCTCTGTTATATATAATATGATTTTCTAATCACTTATATTAACAAAATATATACTGGATACTTATCTACAGTCAAGTAAATTATACAACTTAATGCTACAAAGTACAAGAAAACATCAACTTTCACCTATTTACTTGCATATATGAATGATATACTTTGGCTTGCTAAATCACTTGAACAACTACAACAAATTATACAAGCAGCATCTTCATTTTATACAATGATACATATCAAAGTTAATCCACAAAAATCAATATTAATATCAAATACTTACTGAACTTTAAACATTAATTTTATAAACTACTTTATTCAAATACAATTTTAGCACACCCATTTAAATTTCTAAAATATTAGTTTATAGCTACACTTAAATATATCACAAAAAACTTTTCAACAAAAAATACTTGATTTCAACAATATACTTAAAACAAAAAATATAACTGACAAACAAGCTGCGTATATTATTAATAATATTAACATTCCTACCTTAAAATATCAAATACACAATATTGTACTTTCTCAAACTACATATATTTTTATTCTTTTGCAATATCTTACCACTGCTAAACACAAAGCCAAACTATCTATAACTACTTCTAATAGCATTTTATTTAATTATAATATTTATGATATTAAAAATATAGGATATTTAATTACAATGCCATATTACCAACTTTCTACTTTATTTAAATAATCAAAGTCTTATAGGTCTAAGTACTTATATTTGATTCTAACAAT
>CAJVPZ010001286.1:0-14941 GCA_910592135.1 Racocetra fulgida | reverse complement strand
GTTCTTGAGAAATCTTTAAAAAACTTTTTTTTTATATATAAAATTTCTTTAAAAAAAATTGATTTTTTTTAAAGAAATTTTATATGTGAAAAAGAAGTTTTTTAAAAATTTCTCAAAAACACTAGACTAATTTTAATATTCTTACTATCATTAAATACATCTTGATGAGCTTTATAACTTTAATTACAAGCCCAAGAGTAATTTACTTAGTAAAAAAAAGTTTTAGATAGAAGTGCTGCACATTTAGACTTATAGTAAAATTTATATATAAAAAAAAAATTGTTTAGTTAATTCACGATTTGTCTATTAATTTATCTTTCTATACTTCATTTCCTTATTTTCTACTGGTAGTCTGTTCTAGCATTTTAGTCTTCTATTTTCTCTTTTCTTTTTGTATTTTTTTCAGTTCTTAAAATTCATTTTACTCTTTTTGCTCTTGATAGTACTCTTTATTCAGATTTTCTTTTAAAGCATTCGTTTGTAGCTCTTTCTTCTTCTAGTTTTTTCAATGCTACTTTAGATACTTCTACTTCTAGGTCTTGATTAGTTTGTTTGAGTCTTTTTTTACTCTTTTGTCAGAACTTTGTGCTTTCTTTCTTTCTTCTATTCTATAGTCTTACATTTCTTTTAATAAGTATCTTTCAGATTCTTGTATACTTCTTTTGACTTTTTGATCTTTCTAAAAACTTTCCTACTATTTCCAATATAAAATTTTTTTTTTTCCAATTCGTAACTTTTCGGAACTGAGTATTTGCTTTCTTTTTTTATTCTATAAGCTTGCTTTTTTTTTTTGTAACTTCTTTTATAATCTAAAGTATTTCTCTTGATTTTTGGCTACTTTTCTTATAATTCTTCTTGCTATTCTAAATCTGGTGTCTTTCTTTTTTCTTTTTCAATTTTTGACTTTTATTGTTTTCTCTGTTGCTGCATTTTGTATAATATTTTCTTTATTTATGCTAGTATTTATTAATAATCTAATTTGTCTACTCTATTCATCCAAGGTTTTCTTTTTCTTTTTTTTTTTTTATATTCAGCAGTCCTGCCTTATGCTTTATTGTAAGTATTAGAAGATCAATATTAATAGGAAATAATTTTCTATACTATAATCCTATTGCGCGAAAAGACTCACTTGGCACTAAGGCCCAGATGTGACTTGTCTAGCAGCATTATGCTTCACATTGGATTCTCAACTATCTGAGGATTTGATCACAATGATCATTAGCTAGAGCAGCTGCACATTTCACTAAGAAATCCAGAAAAGAAAACAGATAGACAAAAAAAATACAGAGATATAGGGGATAATAATAAAAGATACAAGCAAGAAAATAAAGGGGAAAGGAAATATTAAAACAAAAACAAAAAGAATGACTATTCTAATATCACATTTATAGGCTTGTGAAAAGCTTTAAAAATTATGTACTATACTAAATAAATTATATTCCTACTTTAAATTTATCTATTTAGTATATTTAAGTTTAAAACACTGTCAGATAAATACTTTTTTGACTGGATTAGGTAGAGAGGTCGGTACTTGAACTAGATTAGTCTCGAAGCATTATTTAATCAGCTTTTACATTCGAGGCACATGCCTTAATGTGTTTGTTGTTCCATTATACTGATTTAGGAAATAAACAATGCTGACTGTTTTGATGCATATGATATCGATCTTTTGGAGGGGATAAATTAAATCGCACACTTTTTATAAAAATTTCCTTGAAAAAAAGTGGTGGGTTAATGATAGTATGTGAGGTTCTTCATGTAAATTTTACAGTTATATAGTCTAGTTCCTTAGTTTCCACTAGATATTCTTGACCAAGGACCTACAGGGACATTGCTTCCAGAATAACTCTTCTGGTTTAGATGCCAAAAGTGCAAGAGAGTCTACTAAAAAGCTTGACCCAAAGGCACAACCCACTCTTTATTATATGCTCGCTCCTCGGTGTTTCATGTATATGGTAGCTTCATTGATAGCAAGTTTGTTTGTATGGACCAAGAGTATTGTTGTATCTACTTTGTTGCTTTCTTATAGCATTTTTCTGTAGTTCAGTTTATTTTGTTGTTAACTAAGAGATCGTTGGAAAAAGTTCTTGATATATGTTTACTTTTTCTTCTTTTTCCAATCTTTAATATTATCTTGTCTACTTTCTGAGTTTACTTGGTATATAAACTCTATTATCCACTTTAGTAATTTCCTTTGTAAGTTTTTTAATTGTATATTAATGAAGTTTTCTTCTTCTATTAAGGTTATTGTTAGAATTCTTGGTTTTGATTCTTTGGTTAATTTGTCTAAAGTTTCTTTTCTGTAAAGCCTTCAATATCTTTTTCTATAATTCTTTTCTTTAATATTTCTTCTTTTTCTTTAGCTTCTTTATGTCTTTGTTTTAAAAGTTTTACTTTTTGTTGAACTTGCATTTTTTTTTCTTTTTTAATTCTATTTTTCCTTTTCTTTATATGTTGTTTTATTTTCATTAATTTTACAGATTCTTTAAAATACTATAATAATAGTTTTAATATTATTTTGTTATGCTGCTTTTGTTAGCACTTTCTTTGCTTATCTAGTCTTTTCATCCATTCTGTCTCTATTCTGGCTCTTGCATACTTGGCAGATATTTTTTCTTTATTATGTGTAAACAGCTTTTCTCTTTCTGCTGTATATAGATTTCTTATAATACTGATTACTTCATCTAATAAAATGTGTTTTATTAGGTTAATTTCTAACTATACTGCCTCTTAATATACTGTATTGGTTCTTTTTCTAAATGCAAGTTCTGTATATTTAATTCTTTCTGCTTTATGTTGTTTCAATTCTATAAATAGGAGGAAATCAATAGAAATAGGACAAATTTATTAGATATATTTGTCTCATTTCTATTGACTTCACTCTATATATTGCTTCTATTCATTCTTCTGCTTGTTCTGCTGTTATAGGTTTTGTTTTAACATTTTCTATTGTTTTTTGCTTCACATGATTATTTTGTTGTTGTATTTGTATATCTTCTTTGTTTTTATCTATCATATGTTTTTAACGTATTTTCTTTGTTTATTCTTCATTACATATTGTGTATCTTGTATGATAGCAACTAATTACATTTAGGATTGTTAATGAAGCAATTCATTAATACCATTTTAATAGTAATACTCCAGAATACTCCAGAGTATTTATTATTAAAATAATGCAAACAGAGTACTCCATTAACAACCCTATCTGTATTACAGAGTCAAGGTTAATCCTCTAAATAACTTGTAAAAAGCAAAATTATTGATGATTTTTTAAGTTTTTTTTCTATATCTTTGCTGCTTCTGCTCTATTTACTCTAATCTTTTAAGAGACTGAATGTTATTTTTAGTCTTCTTGCCTTTTTTTTAAAGCTGCAAATCTTGTTTTCTATAGTCAGTTATGTGTTTCTGTTGTTTTTTGTCATTGTTTTGTTTTCAAATTTTTATATACAGAGAATCAGCAATTATTTTGTAATATATTATAATAACTTTAGCTAATAAATTAATACTAATTAGCATTATTATTCAAGTGATATATCTAACAAAGTATAATTACTTATAGATCAAATAAGTTGATATATTTAATTTTATATAAATTTATATAAAAAAATTATTTAATTAATAATCCTTTAATAAATTAAAAAATGCTTATAGTAGATCGATAGTTTGAGTTAGGCTGGAGGCAAATCTTAAGATTTTTTGCTTTTATAATTCAGAAAAAGCAATAATTGAATGCAAAGTTCTGTAGTTAAGTTCAAATGCAAATATAAATCAAAAAAGAAAATTTTTAGAAAGAGGTCTAATTGTGAAGTGGTGGTACTATATATGATACTAAGTTATAAAAAGTTTTGTTATATAAAGGTTGCACATACTAGTCTTTAATTAGAGATGATCAGAGCATCATTAATATTTTTAGCGGTTGGAATACTTGATTGGGAAAGTGATATAATAGTAACAAAACTGAAGTAGTAAGAAAGGTAGTGAATATGAGGATAATTTGTGATAAAGGATTAGTCTATCCAAAGTTCAAAAGCCACTTGGCCTATTAAGAAGAAACTTATAAAGACAGAGTGAGAAGGCTAAAACTCAAAGTATATAATAAAAACTTGAAATGGCTAAATTCATTAGGCTGGTAGTATAATTATACAAATCAGACTTGTATACCAGAAATCAATAAAAAACACCAAATACTAAAATTGGAAGTATTATAGATTGCAAGTCATAACTAGGTCTAGACCTCTAGTATCTTGTAATCTAAAATATCAAAACACTAGAATACTATATCTTAAACTATGAAAAAGAAGTAATATAAAACCTGCAATCTGAAAGTTATAGAATAACCTGTAATGCAACAAGGTAAGTTTGCACCAACACATAGAAGTATCTATTTAATATGATAATAGGAATTAGCAGTATATTAACTAAACTAGATATTAATGATAAGGCTTAATCTGAGTTAGTATAGGATCTTCTTTGTAATACCACTTAGGCAGACTTGCTTAAAATAACTAAAATTGAAAGTTGCTTTATAAGGCTATAAGGCCATATTTCAGAAAGAACTATCAAATTTGGAAGCTTAGATATAAGTAGTATGAGAGATGTATAAAATGATGTTATAGAGAAGTGTACTAAAATAGAATTTGTAAAGAATAGAAAAATACTAAAAAGTACTATCTATAAGGATATATTGTTTTGGTAGATTTGAATTGCAAATAATTAAATCGGTGGCCAGATAGTAGATGGGGACACCTATTATACAAATGATAGTCTTAGCCAAAGCATAGATTACCAATAGGATCTGGATCTAAGTTTGGTATACTTGATATATATAATATAAAATGTTGCAATATATATAATAAAAAGTATTAAAATAAATAAAGTCATAAGCAAAATCTCATCTAAATACTAAAAAAAAATGCTTATAGTATAATATCATTTAGTTTTATATTTAAATTTTATAAACAGAAATATAATGTTTTTTTAAAAAATATATTGATTATCTAAAAATCTTTTTTTCTAAGTAAATTACTTTTAGGCTTTTAACAAAAGTTTAAAGCTCTTAATACAACTCTTTCCAACAATTCTCTAGTCAACAACAACAGAAATTGAACTATAGCAAAACATATAAGAAAGCAATAAAATAGATACTAAACTTGATCTTATAGATAGAAGCAGCTTGTTATTGATAAAGTCTAAGTGGGGTGTGGTGACTTAGTGAAGTGGTTAAGTTGTTGCCTCCAAGTGGTACATCCAGAGTTCAATTTCCACCAACAATGAAAAATCAAATTCTTCTGTGCATTGATGACTATTTCAGGTGTTGAGATGGAGATCCTGTAATGACGGTCAGATCAAATAGGTGCAAGAGGTAATGATCGCCTAATGGACAGCTTATCTCACAAGCTCTAATTGGGAGTAATAGTATAGACTTAGAAGATCTTGAAGCATTCGTGTAATAGAGGAGTTACATAAAGGAATACAAACTGATAAAAGGCAGTATAAACCTACAATAAGTTCTTGAGACTTGTATAAATCTATTAAACTTTGTTCTGAATAGGAATCTACTTAGCAAGTCTCGAGTAAAGAGGTAGTCCTACTTTTGACAGTTCTGAAAAGTCTGAGAAGAGAACTAATAAGCTATGGATCTGGACGAAGACTGGGTGTTTGGCGAGTATTATATTAACCAGACCACCGGAATAGACTGAAAGAAAAAGGCACAGGCCAGTATCTGGATTAAGCTAGTAGGAAAGCGGGTAATGTAACTTGTGGACCAAACTGAGCTATCTGAATTGGAAGTTTAGTGAAATAGTGAAAGAGTTCTCGATTGAACGAGTAAGGGGCTGGGGTATAGTGAACTCTATAAGAGCAGAAGTAGGTAACAGTAGCAGCTTTGGCTCGCAAGTACTTGTTCTCAGACTAGGCGTAAGTTACTGAAGCCTAGGTCAGCCTAAATGTAGGTATAGAAGGCTCTAACAGATTTACCTCAAGGTCAAAGGACTCTCTAAATGGTAGAGATTGCTTTAAAGCCCTAAGCCTGCATGTGAAAATAAGGTGGTACTAAGTATTATCACTTGGATATAAAAGGGTTGGTACATAGGCACAGAGGGTTTAAATGGGTAACTCCTTTAGTAGGGTGCAGATACGGCATCTAGTGTAGAATCTGATAATAGGCAGACTACTTAAATAGGTGCGCAAAAGGCGCAAGTATGGCTAGTTGTATCTAACAAATATGTACAGTCATTAGAATATGTCTGATGGTTAAAAATACTACTAATATTCGAATAAAGAGCAGCATGGCAAAGAGGTCACCTTAAAATTAAAAAAAAATAAATAAATAAAGTCTAAGCATCTAAATATAAAATACTAAGATGCAAGCATTAAAAGAACAGACAATTTTCTTTGGGTTAAGTTTTTTCTTTTTGATGGACTCTTCAAAGTATTTGGCATCCAAACCAAAAGAGTTATTCTGAAAACAAGTCTGTAGAAGTAGTCAATGTGTATTTCTAAGTTGGTAGAAATAGAGAAGCTAGACTATACAACTGTAAAACTTACAAGAAGAACCTTATATACTCTTGTTGGTCCATTACTTTTTTTTGAAGAAATTTTTGCAAAAAGTATATATTTTAGTTTACCTCCTCCAAATAATTAACATCATATGTACTAAACAAGTTGGTATTGTTTATCTTTTAAATAAGAATATAACAACAAACATGTATATATACATGCTTCAAATGCAATAAATATCTGTACAAATAATACTTTGAGACTTGGCTTTAACCTCTTTACAATCAAGCTGATTGATGAAGTTTTTTTCTATCGGGTTTTTACTTTAATATACTAGATAAATAAATAAAGAAGTAGAGACTAATTTGTCTAGTATCTAGTATATAATTTTTAAACTCTGATATAAGTTATAGTGCATCAAGACTCTTACACTTAATAGTAGTTTATTAATTTGTATAGTTAAAAATTTTTGTCTAGTTAGCAAGTTTTTTTCTTTCTAGCAATAGTTTCTTTTAAGTTTAGTTTAGTTTTTTTATATTTTTTAATATTAGTATCTATTTTCTTTGATGTATTAGTTTTATTCTATACCTCTTTTTTCATTTTCTATTATACTTTTTTTTTCTTTTTCTTTCTTTATGAGAAAGTGTCATCAGAATAGCAGTATTCTATTGTATAGCAGGAATTTTAACAGGGCAGTACAATAGCTAGTTAATAAATTTAAGAGAAATAAATCTGGAATAAGTTTTGGATTTCTGAAGGAGGCTAATTGTTCATTAGGCAGATCACATCTGGGTATAACACAGCAATTTAATAGTTCACACTAACTGCAAGTAGGTGTTATGGTACCTGTGAGATAAAGCTATATATAAGTTTATCTTATAGTAGAAATATTATAGATTTAGATTTCTTCTAAGGGTGTGGTGACTTAGAGTAGTAGTTAAGTTGTCACTTCTCAAGTGGCAGGTCTAGAGTTCAAATTCTACCAGAGACATTTTTAGAAAAATAGGCCTGTATTCTGGTAACAATTATTCGACAATTGGTTGGATATATTACCTGTAATCTTGGTACTACTATCTCGAAATGAAAGCTCTTGGCCGATCTAAATCCAAGAAACCGGAATAATTGAAACCCGTTTGGCAAGACTCAAGTAAGAAGGTAGTGAAGATTTTTAACAATACTGCAGAAAAAGTTGGAAACCAGAGACTAAAGAACTGGACGAAAACCCTGGATCAAGAAGGGTTCACCAATCTGGCTACTGGAGTCGCATTAGAGGAAAAAGTTCTATGCTACAGAATTAGAAACCAAGAAAAGTAAAACCGAAAGGCACTTAAAGCCTAGGTACAACAACCCGTCTGGGCTAACTGGTTTGATAGTTAGGAAGGAATCGGTATAAGGACCGGCTTGATGTAAGTATCGGGATCAGAACGAACCTTACAAAAGCACCAGATACTGGAATTATGTGGTTTAATGGTTCACCCTGACTGCTATTGGTGGTTTCAGCTGCTGCAGAAGGTATTCGAAGCCTAATTTGGAAGTGCGTAGGATATAGAAAGATTAGAGCATATGTACTACACTCTCTCTAGAGCAACCTGGTAGTATGAGAACCCTACTGGGTTATTTATAGAATTAAGGTACAAGTAGTATAGCAGGTGTCGATTTGGGTAGTCTTCAATAAAAAGCAGTACAAGGTTATGGATTGGTGTGATTGTGGTGATAGTGCAAAATCGGGGATGTTAGAGGATTTAAATAGGTAATTTCCTAGTTAGGTTACAAATATAGTATATAGTGTAGAACCTTTGGGCAGGCTACTTAAATTAAGCGACCAAAAGTTGTACGTGTGGCTATATGTACTTTCGCTAACCAAGAATATACTACTAAAATACCTAATAAAAATCCACTCTTTTGTGACATTGCGAAGGTATAAAAAAAAAAGAAAAAAAAAGATTTCTTTATATATAAGGATGAAAGTCTGTTTCTATAAAGAAATAAACAAAATTATTAAGGAAAAAAAAAGTTTGAAGCTCTTAGTTTAGGCTACCGATAAACTAGTTTAAGTTTTTTTTTTATTATTTTAGAATATAAAATTTTTTTTTTTATCCTTATAATATCATGAATAGGCAGATTTTTATTGAATATTCTAGTAGTATATTTAACTATATATACAACTTTTGATTATCTATTTAAATAGTTAGCCCAAAGATTCTATACTAGATGCTATACCTATAATTTAATTAGAAAATTACTTATTTAAACTCTCTGATATTATACATTTTGTATTATTATCACAATCATACTGGCTTTAATTGAGGACTACTTAAATTGATATACTATTTGCACTCTAATTCTATAAATAACTTAATAGAGTTCTCTCATATTATCAGATTATCTTAGAGAAGATGTAGTATATACCTTTTTATCTTTTTATGTTTTATATATTTTTAAATTAAGCTTTAAATATTTTTTGCAAAGCTGAAACTACTACTAATATAATAGTTAGAGCTAAATATTAAACTACACAATTCTAGTATTCATGCTATTACAAAATTTATTCTAATTCCAATATCTGTATTAAACTAGTTATTATACTAATCTCTTTCCAACTATCAAACTAGTTAACCCAGATAGATTATTATACTTAGGCTTTAAATGCCTCTTAATTACTTTTCTTAGTTTCTAATTTTGTAACATAGAACCTTTTTTTCTTATGCAACTCTGATAGCTAGGTTGGTGAACCCTTCTTGTTTTAGGATTTTTGTCTGGTTTTTTATTTTTCAGTTTTAGCTTTCTGCAATATTATTAAAGACTTCACTACCTCTTTGCTTGTGTTTTGTTAAATGGGTTTTAATTATTCTACAGTGGCCTACCATATAAGTGTAGACACTTTTTGGATCGTGATGCTCAAGAACAGGTAAGTATGCACAGCATGAAAGTTATATTATGTATTCAGTAGATCCCAACGTACAACATACTAAAATTTCACTTGGATTCGTTAGATTGCACAAAAGTTATGCAAAAGACAAGCCAAATTACCATTTTTAGATAAGTACGAAAATCGATTTTGGTGAATTTTTCTTTTAAAAGAAAAATTCACCAAAAATCGATTTTATTTTGTAATAGCTCCAAATTTTGCTCAAATATTGTGCAATACCTAGGTAACGTTACTCAAGTTAAAAAAAGATACATATGTATGACGGATTGGCAGAATTAACAAAACAAAGATGATCTTGAGTTTTTTTCTCAAAAAAATGGATAGCTACAAAGATTTGACCGAAAAGCAAAAAGGTGCAATAATTTACAACCACCAACGAGGAGATTCACTTTGCACGATCGCTGCTTCTGTTGGCTGTGGCAAGTCTTCTGTGTGAAATGTTGTAAAGGTGTTTCGTGCAAAAGCACTAAAAAAAAAAAAAAAACCGGACGTCCAAGAACCTTAACCCCTTCTAATCTTAGAAGCTTGAAAAATTTTGTCATTAACGGCAACCGCCATTTCATCCTCACTCAACTCACCACCCTCTTCAATAAAAAAAGCAAAAAAAACCTTTTGGAAAGTACCATACATCGTGCCTTGCACGATTTGAACTTGTCTTCGTGTGTTGCCTCCCAAAAGCCATTGCTTTTCCCAGCGAACCAAAAAAGCGATATGAATGGGCTTTTAAACATAAAGACTGGACTGTCTGGCACTTCAAGCGTGTATTGTGGTCTGATGAAACCACTATTTGTCTTTTTCTAGGTTACCCCGGCCATGTGTGGCATGAACCTGAGGAGAAATGGAGTATTAATTGCTTGGGTTGTACTGTAAAGTGCAGTAAAGGTTGAATGTATTGGGGTTGCTTCTCCTGGTTTGGGGTTGGGCCCCTTGTTGCGTTAACATCTTCTGCCACAGGTGACTTACACACCAAAATCCTTCGAAAGTATGCTCTTCCTACCATAAAAAGATTTCTAGCAAACAGTGATTGTGGTCTTCCGATCTTCGTTCAGGACAATGCAAGACCCCACACTGCTACGAATACGAAGGAGTTTTTGGGTAAAAATCAGGTTCGGGTAATGAATTGGCCACCTTAGAGTCCCGATCTGAATCTTATTGAGAACCTTTGGTATATAGTAAAAAGGGCTTTGCATAAGGTTTTGTGTGGTAAGAAAAGGCTGAGTAAGCTTGAAGATCTTGATGTTCTTGTCAAACAGGCGTGGAAAAGTATACTATTAAGGTATTGCCGTGAGCTTATCAGAAGTATGCCTGATCGAGTTGCCGCTTGCATAAAAGCTGAGGGAGACCTACAAAATATTAAAATAAAGTTAGATTTTTTTTTTTGTTAAAAAAAAAATGTAAAAAAAAAAAAAAAAATCTAATTTTGTATTTTCATACAAATAAATAAAGCCAAGTTGGTGGTTTTTCTTACATAACTTTTGTGCAATCTAACGAATCCAAGTGAAATTTTAATATGTTGTACGTTGAGATCTACTGAACACGTGATATAAATTTCGTGCTGCGCATACTTACCTGTTATTGATCCAAAAAGTGTCCACACTTATATGGTAGGCCACTGTAGTTCCTTGGATTTGAATCACCTAAAAACTTCTATTTTAAAATAATAGTACTAAAATTATAAAAGATATATCATCTAAAAATATAGCATATGCTATAGCTATAAGTTAAACCATGCTTAATTTGAAATATGATAAAATAACTATGTTAGATATTGCTATTAAAAAATTGATTGCAAGAAATTTAGTAAGTATTTATTAATATTTTATTATATATATTTTTTAGTTAATTTTAATTAATTTGAATTGTTTAAAATAAATAAAATAAATTAAAGCATGATAAAGATATCTCGATAACCACCTAACTAAATTCAATCAATTTTTTTTATTTAAATTCTACAGATCTGTAGAATTCAAATAAAAAAAAATTCATCAAATTTAGTTAGATAGGTTCGAGATATCTTCATTCAAAGTTTTAAAAAATTTTAATTTCTGTGGAGGGTATAATTACTAAATGTGGGGGGTATGAATACCAGCACCCTATATATAAAAACAATTTCATATTATTTTTGACCAATCACAATTGATTAGATTATATTAGCCAATCAAATTGATAAATTGATTATATAATAGTAAAATTTGGCGCATTTTATTAAAAAAAGCTGTTGGTTTATGCTATTCGACACTGTATAAACAAAAGGTATGTTGTCTAAAGCCATGACTTTTTTGTGTAAATCAACCAACCGGAATTGCGAAATTTTGTTTACATAAATCAACCCAAAGAAGTCAAAAAATAAAGAAAACGCAAAAAGGTGAAAAACAGCAGTCTTAACCTACCTCGGGGCACTAATTAAAATGTCGAAAAGGCAATTTTACCTATACTCCTCTTTTTAATCCTAACCTTAATTTTAATTAAAACGATTAAAACGTCAAAATCACATGGTTTCAGCCATCCCACATTTGGTAAAATCCCTGACTGCATTTATATTCAAATTTATTCAATATATTTATATGAATTTAAGGCATAATAAATAAAACTTTTATTTAATATTATACATGATGTAAAACGATCTTTTAAATGCAATAATATAGAATTTTTACAAAGTCTGAGTTTTTAATTAAAAAATGTACTCATACAATATGCTGTTTTGTGAACATTTCTTCGATCTTGTAACCTAACACGTATCTTCACTGAAATGTGTTATTTTAAAGCATAGAGGTGCGAAAGCTTGACGTTGTAAACATTAATAATAATTTTCTTATTACCGGATTTTTTTCATTAGAAGGTTCGTTATGAGGAAAGTTTATTACAGTTAACTTCTATAAGTGCAATTCATTGAGGCCAGACTTTTGGCAGTATGCACTTAAAGAACAATTAAGAGAAATGGCATTTATAGAGACCAAACATATACTTGTGTCAGAACTTAGAGTCGCATTTAGAGAGAAGTCGCATTTAAAATTGACTGTATTTCGAAAGAAAATCGATTAATATAGATTCCCCAATTTGATTGGTCAATTATTGTAATACGTAGAATTTTCCGATCAGCGATTATTATTAAATAAGGTCCGATCGTCAATAGCCAAATTTATGGTAAAATCCCTGACTGAATTATTTGATCGGCATTTCTATACCATAAAAGGTGCGATCGACACTGTCCATTTTTGGTAAGATCCCCGACTGCTCTAGCAAAGGAGACGTTATGTTTGTAAATTGACCGAGGTCGACATCGTCGACATCTGGGGATTGATGAGGTGTTGTTCCACAGAGAGGGGATATTGTCCCATTATGCGGGCTGGAAAAAGGTGTTGTGATTTGAGATATGTGAGGGGTGTCAAAAGTACCAGTAGTCGTAGCTGGAGACATGTGGAGAGTAGTAGTACCATATTGTAAGCTCTGGAATGAAACCATATTAGAATAATTATTTGTTAAGTCTGTATGCATGTTTGGATGTTCATATAAATTATCAACATCAATGGAAGGAAAACAAGGAGGATGATCAATTGATGGAATGGAGGATATAACGGTTGGAGGCGATAGTAAAAAAGAAGGGGTATCGTTGTCATTGATGATGTGGTTGTTGTGCAGGTTGCTATTGATGTTACCGACCTTACTCCCAGGCGAAAAGACGAAAATTTCCGGGGATTGTTGTGTAGGATTATCTGAGGGTGACCAAACATCTACATCTATTCCGGACAAACGATGAGAACTGCAGGTGTTCGCATGATCTTGCAAAACTTGCAACGCGGTTGTTTGAGAATATTCTTGAAAAAGATGAACTATTTTCTCATAGTGTTCTTCAGCAACTCTACAGGATGCTTCATTTCCCACAACTTTATTTAAAGCATGAATCATTCCAGCTTGTAATAAACACCAAGTAGTGCAATTAAGGAACCCTCTAAAAGGAGATGAATAGTTACGAAGTATTGAAGCACCGATAGGAGTAACTTCTTGTGCGGCACGAATACATTTTGAAAGGGAATCCTGATTCACAATATATCTCCGATGAAGAAGGATGATAAAAGAGTAATATAACATGCGAAGGTGTAACATTGTTGTAGAATAATTGTTAGAGTTATCAATAAGAGACTCAGTGGAATGTGTTGTTTGTATGGGTAATTGAGAAAACCAATCTTGAATTTGATCTTCAAAATTGGTCACAATACTATCTTGATTAAGATACGGTGAAGTAGTAGAGACTTTATAAGAGAAATTATGTTTTAGTAAGAGATGAAGCATTCTGGTGAATTTAATTTGGTGAATAAATTCTCTAAGAGCGCCATCGACTTTTAATTCAGGCTCATTCACATTATCATCAGGTTCAGGAATAGTACATTCTTCTTCTTCGATGTTACTTGCTTTACCGATTCCGCAGCAAACCAATACATCTACCATAAACAGGGACCACCACAAACGTTTTCTCAATTCTTTATGAGAACGATCAAGATGAGGATCATCACAATCTTTGTTTAAATCCAGTTCAAGGGCCATACGAATAGCCATACCAATGTACATCCATCTACGAAAATAACCAGGAGAAATTCCAGAACGTCTAGTATTATGTTGTTGATAAATTGACATAAGGATAAGAGCAGCTATAGTAGACATTCTTGGAGCATCCAAAAATGAGTCAAGGATATTACGGGCTCTATCAAAAAAGACCCAACCACCTTTTTCATGAGATTCAGGGTCTGTTCGCACTGATGGACGATCTGAAAATTCTGCAGCGACAGCAAACATAGCATTAAGTAACAAGTGAGAAGGGGGGTCATCAGGACTCTCACGTTGTTGTAAAAAAATAGATTTATTAAGAACTGGAACATAAGGATGAACATTAGTCCAATAAAGTTCAAGCAAATGTTCAACAATATCGTCGGGTGGTATTACATGATCGTCAATAAGAGGTAGTTTTGGTTCAGGTTTAGCAACAGAAATCGAATTACTTGACAGAATTGTTGAAGCTAAATATGAAAAGAATTTTTTTTTTTTTTTTTATTACATAGAATTAAAATAAAATAAAATGATGGTTATTGTTAAAAAAAATTACATTGAGGGGAAGGTGCCGAAAACATTCCTTGAGAAGTAGGATTACGACGAAGAGCTGGAGGTAAAGTTTGATGTTCCGTGACATCATCTAAAGGACGCTTTCCATGAGATGTTTGTATACCGAAAATGGAAGAGTCATTAGAACTAGTAGAAATCTGAGTACTTCCAGAAGAGTTACCACGCGTCATGGCACTGTTATGATTAGTATTTTCTATCGTTTCTTTATCTCTATTTTTATTGCGAGTAGTCTTTTCAATTTTTACATAAGTACAACTGGTAGAATATTTCTTGCAGTTTGCGCAAGGATTTCTACCATCGCATCTAATTTTTCGATGACGACAGAAAGAGCAAGCCATTTGAACACGTTGACGTTTGATAAAGAATGGATCATCAATCCATACGACCGAAGAATAGCTC
>CAJVPZ010001285.1:0-14941 GCA_910592135.1 Racocetra fulgida | reverse complement strand
TTGTTCTTTGATCATGTGATCCACATTCTGTATATAGTAGGATTATTATATCTTCTATCTTTTCATCATCAAAGCTTTTGAGAATTTTTTTCTCTAATTCATTTAATATTGCTTCTGCAACTTTGTCTAAATTATTATCTTAACACTTAAGTTTTAAACCTTCTTTATTTTCTTTTTTATTTTTGTTGAGATTTATATGTTTTCTTTTTTTGTTAGCTCATTAAGAACTAATTATGTGGTAGGTTCTTCAATCTCCATTTTCACTTGTACAAAAAGTGAAATCACTTTTTTAGTCTTGACAATAGTTGTTATATTCTTGGTTTCTTCTTCTTGTAACTTTTTCATAATCAAATTTTTAAACTCAATCATATTAGTTTTTGGATCTATTTTTATTAGTTCTTGATCTTCTAAATTTAATTTGTTGCTTTTTGAAAACTTTTAGAATACTATTTTGTAGTTTTCTAATACTATACAAATAAATGATATGTATTCTGGATTTTCTATTCCCAGATAATTTGCTACACATCTATCTGTTTGAATAGTAAACCTTGTCTGTAATTCACATATTTCTTGTCTTTCTTCTACTGGTTTTGAAAATATACTCTTAATTTTCTTTAGAGTTGTCATAATTTAGTATATCAAAATTCTTATATGAATATCTTTATAAGTTGATTTAAACTCTATGTTTGTTGTATTAAATTCTAGTACAATTTTTTTAAAAAATCTTTTAGCTCTTGGTTGTTTGCTTACTTGTTGTTTTTCTATTAATTTTAAAAATAGTAATGTGATTTGCTGTTTATTTGTTTATTTTTCCAATCTTATATATTTGTTGTATTGTTGTTATTTATATATTTTAAGATCAAATTTTTAGAATCTAGGCAAATTCTTTAAAATTTCTTGAAAATTTTCTAAAAATTTCTAAAAAATTTGTTGTTGTTAAACTAAAAGTTTTGAGTAAAAGTCTATCTTAATAAACTACAGTTTATTTTAAGTACTTTTTCTTTTCTCTTAGTACAAGATATCTTGTTTTTTATATTAGTTTTGGAGATAATTATTGATTTCGATTTTGATTGATTAAAAATTGCAAATCAGCTAAAAAAGTTGTCGATTATATTATTAAATAAAGATAATATTACTACAAATAATATAGAGATATTACTATTACAAATAATATAAAGATGCTAAAAGACTAAAAAAATATTACAAACTAATTTATCAGTTAAATATCAAAGAACTAGAAAAAATACTATAAAATAATTTATTGGTTAAATATTAAAGAACTAGAAAAATACTATAAAATAATTTATATATAAGTTAAATATTAAAATATTAAAAGAAATACTGCAAAACAAGTTACTAATTAAATATTATAAAATTAGAACAAATCTTACAAAATAATTTACTAGTTAAATATTAAAGATTAGAAGAAGTATTACAAAACAATTTACTAGTTAAATGCTAAAGAATTAGAAAAAATATTATAAAACAATTTATTAATTAAATGTTAAAAAACAAAAAATATTAAGAAATACTACAAAACAATTTATTAGCAAAATATCAAAGAATTAGAAAAATATTAAAAAAAAGTTTACTAGCAAAATTTTAAAAGCTTAAAAAAATATTACTAAACAATTTACTAGTAAAATATTAAAAACTAAAAAAATATTAAAAAAATTTTTAAAAAAATTTTACAAAAAAAGAAAATAATATAAAACTTTTCAAAAAAATAACTACAAGACAATTTATTAGCAAATACTAAAAGAATAGAAGAAATAATATAAGATGATTTATAGTAAATACTAAAAAAATTAGAAGAACTACTACAAAACAATTCACTAACAAAATATTAAAAAACTAAAAAATAATATTACAAAATAATTATCAGCAAATATTAAAAAGTCAAAAGAAATATTATAAGACAATTCATTAGCAAAACTAAAAAAATTAAAAAATAATTTATTAGCAAATGCCAAAAATCAAAAGAAATATTACAAAATAATTAATTAGCAAAATATTAAAAAATAAGAAAAAAATATTACAAAACAACTATCTGAAAGATTAAAAGAAAAAAATATTAGAAAAAATACTAAAATAACTTTTTTTTAAAAAAAAAGTGTAGTATAAAACTGTCTAAAAAAAACACATATAGTTTTTATCAAACTTTTCTCAATAATCACTTGTACCAACCTAACACCGAAAGCAAATTGAAGATTCAAGCCTAGAAGTCAACAACAACTTGAAGTTTTCTCGATATGAACTATTGTTAACGAAGTCTTTAAATGTGATATACTGGAGAGTGGGCATTTTGAACAGTTTGCAAAGAGGTCAAGCCTTGTTCTCTGTACTTCTTAAGTAGACTCTCCTTTGTGTTTGGCATCTAAACTGGAGGAGTCTCTGAGAATAGCAAGTAGAAAAGAAAACTAAAGTTTGTTTGAAGAGGAAAAACTTTGAAAAACTCTTGAAATAACACTCCTTAGTTTGAAAACTCACAGAAACTCGATATTTCCCTGCTGTCTTTTGGTTTCAAAATTTTTGACAAAAGTAGGGAATTTGGCTTATCCTCTCCAAAAGATCAGCATTGTTTACCACTTTCATATCGAGAAACTAGATGATGACAAATCAGCATGTGTTATAAAATGAATGAAATGATAACAACAAGTTATGTGGAGTTTTTAAAGTCTTTATACTTTCAGATAAAGATATAGATTTAATTGGGAAAAGTCAAGCAAAGTGTTTTGAGATATACAACATGTCCCTTGTATATAATTTTTAGCCTTTGGCATGAGTTATAGTGCATTTTGTTTTAGTTTTATGCTTTTATTTTTGTCAAGATTCTCGCATTTAATAGTAGATCGTTACTCTGTATAATTAGAAGTTTTTGCCTGATCAGCAGGTTTTCTTTTTTTTAGCAATAGTTTCTTTTCAATTTTTAGTTTAGTTTTTTATATTCCTTAGTATTAGTATCCATTTTTTTTGATGTATTTGTTTTTATTATATACACTTTTTTTGTTCTCTATTATCCCTTTTTTTTTTTCTTTTTTCCTTCTTTACGAGAAAGTGTTATCAGTTTGGCGGTATTCTATTGTAAAGCAGGAATTTTGACGGGACGAGCAATA
The DNA here is from genome assembly GCA_910592135.1 of Racocetra fulgida. Classification (NCBI taxonomy): domain Eukaryota; kingdom Fungi; phylum Glomeromycota; class Glomeromycetes; order Diversisporales; family Gigasporaceae; genus Racocetra; species Racocetra fulgida. The sequence continues at coordinate 11,825 of CAJVPZ010001285.1, read as the reverse complement.
GCCAGCCGAGAAATCTGAGGGAAATAAGTCTGGAGTGAGTTCCAGATCTCTGAAGGAGACCAAGTGTTGCTAGGCAGTTCGCATCTGGGCAAAACACAGCAGTTTAATGGTTCACTCTGACTGCAAGTAGATGTTTCGGCATCTGCAAGATACACCGTAGGTGAGTTTACTCTTTGGTTAGAACATTATAGATTTAGATTTCTTCATATGCCAATGTAGGAATGAAAGTCTGTTCTCATAATAAAGTAAACAGGATTGCTGAAAGAAAAAAAAATACTGTCCAAAAAAATAATTTACAAAACAATTCACTAACAAATACTAAAAAATACTAAAAGACAACTTATTAAAAAAAACTAAAAGACCAGAAAAATACTATAAAACAATTTATAGTAAATATTGAAAATTAGAAAAACTATTGCAAAAAAAATATTACAAAACAATTTATTAGCAAAAACTAAAAGGTTAAAAAAATATTACAAGATAATTTTTAAGCAAAATATTAAAATATTAGAAAAAATATTACAAAACAATTTATCTAAAGAAAAGAAAAAATAAGATTCGCCAACTCTTCTCAATGATCGCTTGTACCAAACTTATGGCTAACAAAAACAGAAACTTGTTAGAAAAAAGCAGAAAAAACAACTATAAATAACAGTTTTTACAGAGATCAAGGCTTGTTTTGTCTTTCTTTAGACTCTTCTATATATTTGGTATACAAGTTAAAAGCATTCTTGTACAAGATAACTGGCAAAAAGGTGGTGCTCTTATACAAAAAAATTTAATAGAAGCTCTGCTTTTGCTAACAAAATTAAAGATAGTTGGTCTAAAGAGAATAACAAGTGAGTTTTTAACATATTTTTTATTGAAATTTAAGGCTATCTACAAACAAAAACCTTCTTCTATACTCTACTCTTGGTCTTTACGAAATTTTTCCAAAAAGTGAAAAAACAGCATACTTCTATCAAAAGATTGACAACAATAATCACTGCTGAAAAAGGAAAGACATATACATATGTATATATCTACTTTAAGTTACGGGATATAGAGATTCAGTACTGTACATTTCAAAAATTGTACTGTACTGTACGATAATATATATAATACTAGTCTAATCGTACAGTACTATGCTATATTGTAATTTTTATATGAGTAACAATAACGATAAAAAAAAACCTGTCAAATCGATTTACTAATAATAAATAACTTTTGGAAAATTATCTCAAATGATCAAATACATATAAGACACTGTTATATAATAAATAAATATTAATTAATTCAAGTATCATTTATTATTAGTGAATCAATTCACAAACTTTTTTTTATATTTTCTTTACCGAACTTGGCTCCCATATATAACTAATTATAGTCTTTTCGATAAACTTTTTAAACTGAATTTATGAAAATAAGATATATTATAGCAAATATTTGTTAAATTTATTAAAATATTTTTAAATCTAGCATTACTAATATTATTTATTAAATAATAACATTACATAAAATTAAATTTTAATAATTTAATTTTTTTTCAAATTATTTAACTTTTCCTGAAGCGCAATTTCTTCTTTAAGTAATTCTAATTTTTTTTGTTGAACTTTAAGTTTTCTGTCTTCCCATTCAATGTAATTTTGTTGTTCTTGTTCCGTAGGAATAGTAGTATAAGATAATTCAGATGATGTTTGATTTAAATTATCTTTACTATTATCTTTATTTAATTTTTGATCTTTACGTTTTTTTTGTAATTTAGACTTTGATCCAGATTCTTTAGCTTTATTTTTTCGCTTTTCTAAAAAATATATTTAATGCTATTTAAATTAATTTATATAATTATTAAACTTAAAGAATATACTTACGACTTCTTTTTGCATTATAAGTTAAACGTGCTAATTCTGATTTGTTTTTATAAGAATCTTGTACATTGTATTGTTCATATGTTTTTGCTGTATGCCACTGCTGTTTGTCAAAATCATCTCTACTAAATTATAATTAAATTAGTATTAATATATCTTAAATAAATACTGTACTATAATATTATAAAATTACATACCGATATATTGCTGCTAAAAAAGATAAAGCATGTCCATCATGATTTATATTTGCATGAGCTGATTTATTTGTATTAGTATTATTTGGAGTTTGATTCCAAATTTCAATATCCATTTTAGTAAATACTGGAGAAAGTCCAGATAATACCCATGATTTGTATTTATCTTGAACCCATTCTATAAATAAATTAGATAAATATAAAATACATATTGTAATTACAAAAAATAAATTAATTACCTGCAGCTCTTAATTCGCCAGATTCTTTAATTTTAATTAATGTTTCAAAAATTTGTTCTTGTGTTTTTAATGTTGGTATAGAATACATTAAGGTTTTTATTTTATTAGAAATAGTTTTATTACGAATATTACTATTAATTAATAAAAATATATAAATTATTAATAAATTATTTAATTAATTTAAATATATATATATATATTAATTAATTTATCGATTATAATGGATTTGACATAATTTGTAGATATGTTGTAAATGCTCTTCACATGATAAATAATTATATTTTGAATGAAGATATTGACCAAGACCTTATTTAAATAAAATTTATTTATTTATTTAAAATTATTAAATAATAAAAATAGATTAATTGTTACCAAGTGCTTGTTTATGATGTGAATCAGCAATTAAGCATCCTAATCCACTACCATAAATATGTTAAAATTTAAATGGCTTTTGTGTATCATTTTCAACAATAGTAAATAAATCTTCAAATAAATGCTGATATGCATCAGCTGATTGAATATTCGTAAATGCTCTTGCAAATATTAATGCTATTATTATTATAAATATAAAAATTAATATGATAGTATATAATATTATAATAATATAAATTATAATATTATTTACTTTTTTGATAACGGCTACTATATGCACAAATTTTTTACTCATTAGTGATACTATGAATTCGTTTAAAAGCCATATCAATTTCTGCATATAATGATTTTGCAAATAATTCTGCTTGCTCTTTTCATGTACATAAAACAAGATATTGTCCATTATCAAAAAATCTTAATCAAATTTTTTAGTTATTAGTAATTATATTTTAAACTAAAATAAATATTATTTAATTTAATTTTTTTACTAGCCGTTCGAATATATAGATCAGATAAATTTTTATGTTTTAATAATTCATATGTAACTCCTAAATATAAATTAAATTACTATAATTATTAATTTATAATTTAATTAATTATAATATAATAAATTATAATATACTAAATTATATATACCAATAATATCTTGGCCAAATAGATATTTTGATCGCTTATTCTTTTCGATTAAATAATTAAGTCTTGATTGGTTATTTAATGATATATGAATACTATTTAATGGTTTTTCTTGAAGATACATTTTTATCATTGGTCCTAATAAATAAATTATTAATTAAATTATTTTAAATATTAAAGATATATACAGTATTTATATAAAATTAACTTACTAGTAAGAAGTTTTCGTGCTGTAATATCAATATCATCTTCATTATTAATAATTGTTTGTAAGTCTTCCATTATATTTCGTGAAATTTTAACAGCCGGTGAAGGTGGATGATTGTGAATACCAACAGATATCATTACAATAAATGGACATTCGGTTAAATTATCAGGTATAATATGATAAAATTTAACAGGACAATTTCCTTTATTAATTATTTTAGCTTTCACAATTTGATTATTAGTTTTATGAAGAAATGCTAAATTAATTAAAATAAACTTTAATATAAATATTAATTATATATTTATATAAATTCTATATTTTTTATTTACTTACGACAATAAGTTGTCATAGAAGAGTTTGAAAGAACTGTATAACATTTGTCAATAACTTTATTTCGATCCTATTATAATTTTTATAATATTAAATTAGTATTTATAATAAAAAATAAAATATGATTAATTAAACAATATATACTTCTTCTTTTATTCTATTAGAACAATAAGTATAATTATGAAAAAGTTGTTTAAGGTAATTTAAATTAACACACTGATTAATTGAAATAAATCGATGTCCTTTTTCTCCTAGTTTATATTTCTTATATCTAATAAATTTTCGAATATCCAATGAAATATTACTAATCTACAATTATAATTTAATATATATTAAATTATTATTAAAGTATAATTATATTAAATATATAAACTTAATTTGTTTGTATTCTTTAAGAATAGGTTCGCCATTACATTGTATATTAGTATTTGGATCGATGTAAGAACATGGAGTATTATAAGCAAGGCCGAAAGTACTAAAATTAAAATAATTTAATAATTTAAAATAAAGTAAATTAATAATTTAAAGCAATAAATTAATAATAATTTAAGTAGATAAATTAATAATTAAAGAAAATAAATTAAGAATTTAAATTATATTTACTTAAGAGTAATTGTATTAATTGAAGATTCATTCACATCAAAAATTTTCTTATAAAGCTGATCTTCAAAGTCAACAAAAGTATGTTCAATATTAAGTTCTGGTGAACTAAATTCACATACTTTTACACTGTGACAGGAGCGGTAGGTTTTATGAACATGCACACCTAGAAATAGACATTTTTGTATTGGTCATATATTTCCAGGATTTCTATAAGAATATTAAAGATTAGCGATTCCAAATGCTTGTTTGGCTTCATCAAACTTCCATCCTGAAACATTATATATACTAGCAACACTAATAGGTGAGGTCTTCGGATATTCTTGAAATTCAAGAAAATATTCAATCTGATCAATACTTAAATTTCGTCCAAATTGTGCAAATGTTGGTTGTGGCTAATTATTAAATATAGCAATAAAATAAATCAATATAATAAAAATTATTAGTTATAAGATATAATTAACAAAAGCCGAATTCGGTTTTTGTTAATTATATCTTGTGACTAATACTTTTAGAAAATAGCAATATTAATAAATTATTTTTACTTACTAGATTATAATTAAATATATCGCTTTCATTTGTAGTTTCAAAACTACTATTAATTATATTATTTCTTAAACTATTATTAAGTACAATCATTTCATCCTCGAAACTCTCATTAGCTATAATATTATTGTTTAAATTATTATAAGGTGTAACATTTCTTGAATTCTAGTTATTTAAAATATAATATTAAAAATTAGAATTATAAATATTATATTGTTATGTGATATTTCTCTTTTACCTTAAAAGTATCATCCACTTCACAAACTGATGATGATTTAGAAAGAGCAGAAGTGTTAAAAACACTACCAGAATTATTCATACCATTAGATTCACATGATAAAGTGCTTAATTCCCTTTGAACACATCTATCATTACTCGTTGCCATGCTAATTCTATCTAATTTACTTTTTTTTGATGCTACTTCAGGCTCAGAATATTCATATTTGCTTGTATTCTTTTTTTTTTTATAATAACATAAGTGTATAATTACAATATGATTCATAGCGATAGTATTTTAAAATGTGAATTTACTAGATTATAATTATAAATACCACTATCATTAACTCATCGTCTGTATCGGATATCTCTATTACTTCTGGTTTGTAACCAGAAAACTTTGAATTTGGTATTTTTGAATCTATCGTATCAGTATTGGTATCGATATTAATAAGAAAATTAGACTAGATTTACATGATCAATTGTATTTATTTCTTTATCGTTAAGATTATACTGATGATCAATTTGTACGAACATATGTACATACATACATACGTACATATCATAATTTTAATCATATCATACGATACTAAATTAACAATTCTACAGTACTTAATCTATATATACTCCTTTAAGTTATAGTGTAAGATAATGTAATAATATTTGAAATATTGCAAAAGACGTATTAATAGATTTGAAATAGCAACTAGAAGTTTCGACCCTTGGAGCTCTACTTCAAGATTAGATAGTTTTTAATATTTTTATATCCTAGATATAGATATAAATAATTAACATAAAGTTTAGTCTAGTTTATTTGTAGTACTATATAATTTTTTCAATCTTGCTCAGATTTAATAGTGCTATCTTTGTTTTTTTTTTTTATGTTTTTTCTTTTTTTTATTTGTTTTATTTGGTTTTATTAGTTTAGATAGACCAGAACTTGATGTCGTAGTATTTTCTTATTTTTGTTATATCTTTTGTATTTGTGTTTATATTTCATTTTATAAAAGAAAAATTAATTTGGATATAGTATATGGCACTAGTCCATAACCAAAGGATAACTTTTAGTAAGTTAGAGGCTCAGAAAGAAGTTTAAAACTACTAAGGCAAGTCATATCTGGTAAAAGCGTAAATAAGCTATTTTACAGGTGGATTAGTATAGCTACTATTAGAGAATGTAAATTTCTTAGTTTAGTTTAATCTGCAAATAAAAAATAGCAAATTGCTAAATTATATAAAAAAAAGAATATTAGAAAAAAAATACTAAAAAGAAATTCTATAAAAAAAAGAATAATATAAAACTATTCAAAAAAATAATTAGAAAATAATTTATTAGCAAAATATTAATTAGAATTTGCCAGTCACCTGGTGTATAATCATAGTATAACATAATACAGATTATTATATAAATCATATATATTCTGAATGTAATATTTATCTAAAGAAAACTTTTTCTTACTAAGTTAATTGCTTTTCTATATTAAGTAAAAATTGTAGAGCACATCTAATGGTAATAAAATCATTAAAAATAGCTTAGTAGTTGTCAAAATATCACTAAAAAATAATTAGCTGATTATGTAAAATCCTATATAAACAAATTATTATTTATATAGAAATTTTATATAGTTAGCTAATCATTGTTTAGTAATATCTTAATAACTACTAGGCTGTTTTCAATAATCCTACCACTATTAGATATACCTTAACAAGTTTTATAATTTTCACTTAATATAGAAGAGCAATTAACTTAGTAAGAAAAAGTTTTCTTTAGATAAACACTATATTTGAAGTATATGTAATTTATATAGTAATCTGTATTATATTATACTATGATCATGCATCAAATAACTAATGAATTACCAATTAAAGAACTAAAAAAAAAACTATAAAACAACTTATTAAAAAATATTAAAAAATCTAAAAATATTACAAATTAATTTATAACAAATGTTGAAGAAACTACTATAAGACAATTCATAACAAATATCAAAGAATTAAAAAATTATATAAAACAATTTACTAGCAAAATATTAAAGAAATAAAAGATATATTATAAAACAAATTATTAGCATATACTGAAAGATTAGAAAAATACTACAAGACAATTTATTAGCAAATACTGTATTAAAGAGAATAATAAAAACAAAGTAATTAGGATGTAGTGACTTAGTGAAGTTGATAAGTTGTCACATTTCCAAATGGCAGAACAAGAGTTCAAATCCCACTAGTGACGAAATTCAAATTTACGAAATGCATTAAGAAAACTAAATTCTATTAGGTTATAGAACCTGTAATAAGATCGTACTAGCTTGTACTAGGAGGTAATAGAATATTTAGTGTGATGTATGAGTTATATAAAATCCACTTGACAAGACCTAAGTAGAGAGATAGCATAGATATTCAATAGTATTATATAAAGGATTATCATTCAGAAACAATGAGAACTTAACAGTATTGAAGTGTTTGGCAAGACACTTTATTAACCAGGCTGCCAGATGAGTAACCGGAAGAAAAGAACCCAACTGTAGGGATCAGAAGCAGACTATAGCTCTTCTAAATCATCTGAATTAGAAGTTTGGGCTAACAAAAATACAGGTGATAGTTTATAAAGTAGGTGCTGAAATTTGGGTGAACTCTATAAGGGCAGTAATAGGTAATGGTAGTGGCTTCAGCTTGCAAATACTTGTTCTTGAATTCAGCACAAATTACTGAAAGTCTAAATTGGCCAGATTGTAAATAAGAAAAGCTCTAGCAACAATGCCTTAAGGATAAAGTAGTCCTATAGGGAATAAATTAAGTATCTGAAACTTCTTGACTGACTAATTTAATGAAAATATAATAGTAACACAAGTAGAGTTATATTACAAAGAATTTAAATAAATAATCTCATAGTTGAGTTACAGGTACAGCATTTAGTATAAAGTCTAGTAATAGACAAACTACTTAATTAGGTGCTCAAAAAGCACAAATATGACTAAAATGTACTTCCTAATATAAGGGGTTCCTATGAGGTGTTAAGCTGTAAGTTCTCTATTCAACAATATTTAAATAAAGATCTTAGCCTCAAAAAAGCTAATTAAAAAAAAAAAAAACAAAGTAATCAAAAAATAATTATTAATTATTTATATAAACTAATTTATTTTTATTATAAAAAAATAATAATAAAAAATAAGAATTTTACTAACTATAACTGGTGGTGATCATCACCGGTGTATAATTAGCTAATAAATTTGCAGGATCAGGTGTAATGTGCAAATCAATTTGTGTAACAAAAATAAAGATTTTTTTTAAAAAAAGGTTAATATCTCAAAAATTTGTCTATGAAACTACCTTCAACACTCTAACAAAAAAAATTCCTTGCTAAATTTTGCATATATTTAACACCCTGCTAAAATCTCAAACCTTACTCTAACCCTAAAGCAAATGAAATAAAATCTTTTTTTAGTTTATCGTTATTGGCTAATTATACACCGGTGATGATCACCACCGGTTATAGTTAGTAAAAACTAAAAAATAAATAAGTAAAAGTAAAAAATATACAAATATTAATATAAAAATAAAAAATACTTATCTAGATTAGATTTTAAAAAACTGTAAAAATTTTTGAATAATAGTTAATTTATTGTATAATATCTAAATCTATAGTATTATATAGAAGGATATTTGTATAATAAGAAAACAGATTATTGTATATACTTTTAAAAATTTGTACAAAACTAAATATATAAGATATTAAGCTAAAAAACTTAAATAATATATTTTTTAAAAAGCATTAGTTTATTGTAACTTGTTATTATAGTAATTCTATGATTAATCAATTAAAATCAATCATATAAGTTGATTTGTGAAGAGCAAATTAGCAAATATATGATTACAAAACTGATTTTAATTAATTAATTACTAAGAATATTACACTGAAACAACAAATTAAAAAAAAGAGTGAATTTATTTATTATTATTACATACAACTCAAAATTTTTTATTTTTTTTTAAAAAAACAATAATACTTTATTATACAAATATTTTATCTAATGCTAACTTTGTATTTTATTTATACTGTATATATATAAAATTCTAATCTTAAAAAATATTTTGCTTAGCTTATATATTTATAACAGCTTTTAAAATGATGTCACCTAGTTGTATAAAAACTAATCAGCTTTTCAAATTTTGTGTAACCAAACCAAAGTAAAAAGAAAAATAAAAGAAAAGCTTTAATAACTCAAAATTTTGTATATATTTAACCCTCTTACTCCAACCCAAGAATAACTCTAACCTTTAATAGAAATTTTATAATATTAGGTGATATCACTATGGGTGAAAATTAGTTATAACTAGGTTTAGATCACAGAAAATTTTGTCTAAGTCTCTATTCTTGATATTTTTTGGATATAAAATTCATATATAATTTTCTTTTTTGTAAATTTTCTCATAAAAAGATTTAATTGAGTTTTAATAAAGTTAGAGGCATGGTTTTACCTTAAGATTCAAAAAAAAAAAATAGTTATAACCTTATTTATTTAATTATAAAATATGCTAATCTTAGAATTGTAGTTTCTTTATTGGTTAAAATGCAAGTTTGATTAAATCTGATTGGTTGATTATGATCAACAGATCAAGTAATAGCAACGATCCAGGGTAGTTTACTTCAGACAGTCTATGGTAGAGCTTGGATCCGGTTATTCGTTTTTATATTAAATTTAACGGATATCCGACGGATTTTACCATTAAATTTGCATCCAACGGATAACCAGATCCAAGCACTAGTCTACGGACACGTCCCAATTGCACGTACGTACATACCTAACTTTAGGGATAGATTAGTGTTAGTGGAGCAATCAAAATTCAGCAGATCGACCAAAATTTAGGGTCGGAATTAGGGGACGGAATGGGCCGGGTTGGGCCGGGCTTACATGGACCCAAAACTGAGCCCAAAAAATATTTACAAGCCCAAGCTCGACCCATTAAAAAAAAAAGCCCATAAGTACGGGCCGGGTCGGGTTTTAATTTCAAACTATGCCCGGCCCAAGCCCGGCCCATTGTAATGGTGAAAAATAGTACTAGGCTGATATGTATCCAAAATGGAATGAAAACTAGTGATGTGCGCATGACATGCGCATGATCATGCGCATAATCATGCGCATGAAATTATAGAATCATGGCATGATTTTTATACCGGGTTGGTGAAAGTAACTGAATAGTGACCTATTTTACTATCTCCGCTAATATTGACCTTCTATAATTATTTATTATATCTACGTAATACTGGTATAAACGTTAAGTGATAATCAATAGTTTAAAAAGATCACTGTTTAGTTACTTTTCACCAACCCGGTATATACTTTTAATGCCGGCAAAGCAATATAATGCCGGTGTATGAAAGTCTCTAAACAGGACCCTAAATGAGACTTTTTTCTATCCCCACTGATTAGTGATGTGCCGTTTATATGATAGCCCAATTTTTTTTGCGTACAGTATGTACAGTACATACAATAATATATAGTATATAATTAAAACAGATCTGCATTATTACTATGGCAAAATCTGATGAATATCACGAAGTGTATGGCTTACTATATTCGAGAAAGAAATTATGTGCGTACCCAAAATCTAATACCTGATTGGTCAGGCGTGATCATAGTTATCACATCTTGTATATTCTTAATCCACTATTAAAATCACAACCCACCTCCGTCAAAGCCACGAATCTCTCTGCTAAGTCATGAATTTACACTACAAAATCTGTAATCCACCCATTGCTAAAATCTTTAACTTATCATTACTCGAAACGTAAACACTCATTGACTTACTTATTTAAATTACTAATTTACTTACTGCTAAAATTAACCCATTAATATTAAAAGCACTAACCGACTACTGTTGAAATAATAAACTCACTCGCTGTTCAAATCATTTACCTATTTTTAAAATCACCAACGCCCATTATTAAAATCATTATTCTACCCACCATTAAAATCGTTAATCACCCATTGTTGCAATCACTAACTTACCCATTCATTTTTAACTTATGGCCTTACCCATCATTTAAATCATAAAATATAGAAACAGACAAATAAATCTTCACAGTATCAATTATTAGTATAGATTGTTTGTTATTCGCAAAAAATGCTCATTGACTAAGCTATGCAGATACATGTTAAAGTTTTGTACCCAACACTAACCATTTATCAGCCAATCCTATCACCCAAGCTTTACCTGTCCAATCTTCAAGCTATATTAGGCAAGACTTACATAGCGTCACCCAGAAATAATGTAGCTAGATTTTTTGCTGGCTTATATATGACTTCGAAAACTGATTGCTGGTTATATTTATTATGCTTAATAGACATTAGAACTTTGATTTTTATTTTATCTTTGTTTTGATTTTCACTTAGTCTTCGTTTTAACTTCATTTTGATTTTTATTTTATTTTTGCTTTGACTTTGCCTTTCACTTTAATTTTCGTTTTGACTTAGATTTTGCTTTGATTTTCCTTTGCTTTGACTTTCACGCTAACTCTCATTTTGGTTTTCACTACGACTTTCGCTTTAACTTTCATTTTAACTTTCACTTTTATTTCGAGAATTTTTGCCATGTTGAATTCACAAAAATATTATTTTGATCGATCATTTAAATAAGC
>CAJVPZ010001284.1:0-14944 GCA_910592135.1 Racocetra fulgida | reverse complement strand
CCAATTCCCATAGAGCATTGAGATGAGCCTAACTGTATTACTGAGCCATCTGTATAAAATGAAAGTTCTGGTAGATTGGAATTGTAGTTAGCAATAGCTTGTAGGGTCTCTGTCAAAGGGCAATTTTTAAAAATTAATGAGATAGATAAGGTAGAAATTGAAATATTAGTTGTTGTTGGAGTCTGAAAAGGATGTTGTAATGCAATAGAAAATAAGAGGTCTAAGTAATTTGCATTAAGATTGAGTATTTTGTTGTGTGGATTAATTTGTCCAAGAAACTTAGTAGCTAAATTAATTGGAATTAAGATAGTACAATTATTTGCAATAAGTTGAGAATTTAAAGGGCAGTTTGTACATAGTCTGGAAGTTATTAGAGGTGTAGGATAAAGTTGAGTGATTCTTTTCTAATGTTAACACTAGGTTGTTAACTGAGTTGTTAACTAATAGTCTGAAAGATATAAAAACCTTGCCTTTTTCCTCAAAGCAGAGCAGACTGTCTCCTCTTTACTTTTAATTTCTTGTTATTTATAGTTTATTTTTTTTAGAAGTATAGCTATCGGCTACCTTTTTTTTATAATATTTAATAAAGTTTTTATTGTATATTTAAAATTGAGCTATCATCTCTTCTTTCTTCTTTGAGTATTTATTTTAATATATTAAGTTAAGCCATCGCCTCTTCTCCCTTTTCTCAAGTATTTTATTGTATTTTAGGATTAGAGCCATCATCTCTTTTCTTTATTTTGGTTTATTGTTTACTTTAAAGTTTCTTTTAATCTTCTTTCTAGTTTTATTCTTTTCTTGTTGCAAATACATTCTTTAATCCTTTTAATATTAAGTTAAATAGTATAGCTTTACTAAAACTCTGAATTGCTATATTATAATATAAATAAAAATTAAAATTCTTAAAACTTATTATATTTTAAAATAAGCTACCTTTGATTTTTTAAGCTCAAAATTGCTGAAAAAGGTAGTTTATTTTAATGAAAATACAGTAAGTTACAAAAGCTAATTATATAATAAAAAATTATAAAACAAATTTAAGCAAAAATATTTTTTTAATATTAAAATAAAGTTCTAATTGTATTTTTGTTAATAATTTTTAAAATAGTAATTATATAGAGTTATTAATATTTATAAATGTAAAATATAAAAATTATATACAAAAATAAAAACTTAGACTAATTTATTAATAATTTAAATCTAATAAAGTAATTAAAAACTTATTTAAATTTGTATAGTTAAAATATAATTAATTGATAATCTGTGAGTTAACAGAACAAAACATATAATATAATATGACTCAGATTACTATATAAATTATATATGCAGGGTGTGATAACTTATTGTAGTTAGTAAGTTGTCACACTCTTAAGTGGCAGGACAAGAGTTTGAATTTTACTGGTAACGAAAATTTGAATTTATGGAATGTGTTATAGTATACTATATGTAAATAAACAGATTGGTATCTATAACTTTGGTTGCACTAGTTATACTATAGAATTCTGATACTCAAAATTCCAATGCTTAAAATCCTGACAACAAAATCTCAAAACACAAAATTCTGACAAATTAAAATTCTGACAGCATTAAAATCTCGACATTTAAAATTCTAACATTCAAAATCCTGACACTTTCAAAATCTTAATAGAATTAAAATCTCAAGCTAAAATTTTAATTCTGTTAAGTTTTTGAAAGTGTTAAAATTTTAAATATCAGGAGTTTAAATATTGGGATTTTAATGCTGTCAGGATTTTAATTTGTCAGAATTTTGTATTTTGGGATTATGTTGTCAGGATTTTAAGCATTAGGATTTTGAATGACAGGATTCTGTAGTATAATTGGTTGCATCAGCTTGTATTAGGAGGCTATAAAACAATAGTATAATATACAAGTTATACAAAACTTAAGTAAAATAGCTGTGTAAATCCAAGAGTTGATGTATATGGAAGCCTGCTTAGCAAAACCTGAGTAGAAAGGTAATATAGATCTTTAACAGTACTATGTAAAGAATTATTTTTCAGAGAATCAGAAAAACTAAATGGGACCGAAGTATTTGGTAGTACTCTACCAACCAGGCTAATGAAGGAGTAACCAGAAGAAAAAAATCTAACTGCAGGGACCAAAGGCAGGTTACAGCCCTTTTGGGCCATCTGGATTAGAAGTTTGGAGAAATTAAAATATAATAAATAGTCCCTATAGTGTGTGCTAGAGTTTGGGTGAACTCTACAAGGGCAGGAGTAGGTAATGGTAGCAGCTTCAGCTTGCAAATACTTGTTCTCAAACTCGGTATAAGTTATCAAAGTTTAGGTTAGCCAGATTGTGAGTATAGAAAGCTCTAGCAATGATGCCTCGAGAATAAATTAGTTCTAAGGGTATGAGCCGCGATATTATAATCTGTGCTTGGTTTTTAGTCACATGATGTAGATCAGTGACAATTTCAAATTTGTCATATAAATTTAATTGCTTTAATTGATTTTGTTACATAAATTTAATCGCTTTTATATAATTATACATTTTCTCTGCTAAAGTTTTATATTATATACAAATTATCTAATCAAGTTACAGACATAATATTTAAAATATTTAGATACAAACCAGATATGAATTTATCAAATTCTGTTAGTTAAAACACCAGTCCAAAAGTGCTCTTATCGATATGTAATTATATACAGTTTTTTATTCAGTTTTACTAAACAGAATAGTTATAAAAAACACTATCATGACAGAGGTTTATTTGTAGTAATACAAATAAAACAACATGTGTATTAATTTATTGGTTGTAGATAAAGTTTGGGCATGGGCACTATATCAAATGAACTGTATATATACTTAAGCAAGATGTTAATTGATAATAAAAGATGAAGAATCTGTTAAAGTTTTCATAATAAATCTACTATTGCTATAAATACATTATAGTTAATTCTATTGGCCAATATAGATATTATTGAAAGCTTTCTGCTAAAAAATAAATAATTTATTGTATCTATTATTGAATAATAGCATATAATGATATATATATTAAATATCTGAAATTTATAAATATACATTAAGTTTTTTTTTTTTTTTTTGTGTTTAGGTGGGATCTTGCTTATGACTTTATTTATTGTTAATACTTTCATTATATGTATTACTACATTTTCGTATATACATATATTAAATACACCAACATCAGGAAATTTTTTTGAAGATTTGCATCGATTGCTACCAGCAGGGTCGTTGGTTATTGATTTTTTTATACAATATATATCGATTATTAGCTATATATTGATTTATATCACTAACGATATATATCGATTATAGTTAAGGTGGTGACAGATATTACGTAATATTTTTTTACTATACCCTCTACCCCCTCCCCCCACGTAAGAGAAATTTGATTGGCTATTATAAATTTATATATCAACGTAAGATATCAAAGACCCCCCCTCCCCTCCAGAATATTACGTAATATTTGTCACTACCCTTATATAACAATATATACCATTATCGATTATTAATGAATTTTTGCTATATATCATTATATATTATAATCAAAATAACCCAGCAAGGATGATGTATATCGATGAGAAACTAGGGGATTGCAATCGATATATACTCTAAAAAAAAGTTTCTCAATGAAGCTCAGACCTGGATCCTATTGGTTATCTATGCTCTGGCCAAAACCATCACTTGCGTGATAGATGTCCTATTCACTATTTGGCTACTGATCTATTATCTGCGATCCAAACCTACCGGAGCAGTACGTCCTTATAGATGGCACTCACCTGGTATTTTTCCACCCTTCACTAGTCCTATTTTGGTATACTTTCCTATGATGTCATTTCCCGCATCTCTCATATCACTTATACCTAAGCTCTCAAATTTGGTAGTTCCTTCTAGGATATGGCCTCGTAGCCTCAAGAGCTACTTCCAATCTTGGTTATCTTCAGCTAGTCTGCTCAGATAGTATCACAAAGAGAAACTCATGCTGGCTCAGATTAAGCCTTGTCATTAATGTCTAGTTTAGTTAGTATACTACCAATTCCTATTACCTTATAGGTAGGTACTCCTGTGTGTTGGTACAGGCTCACTATATTGCATTATAGGTTACCCCATAACTTCCACATCAGGAAATTTTAAAGCCTGATTATAATCAATTGCAAAACAGTTAATCAGTTATAATTGATTAGCTTTAAGCAATTATAACCAACAGTGGTATTAATAATTGATTCATATCAAAATTGATAAAAATCAGTAATGATAAAAATCAATACAATCTAAAAGATTATAATTGATAGCAATGATTTATATCAATTATAATTGATAAAAATCTAATTGATTTTAATTGACGGTGGTGATAAAAATCATTTAAAATCCTTAAATTTTAATTGATTATAATCTAGTTTTAAATTTTCTTGATGCAGATTGTGGGTTTCATATTACTTCTCTTCTATAGTTTGAGCTATGGTGTTCCAGTGCTTTGACATTTTTAGATTATAAGGCTCTAGAGGTCTAGACCTAGTTGCGGCTTGTAGTCTGTAATACTTCCAATTTCAGTATTTGGTATTTCTTATTAATTTCTAATATACAAGCCAGATTTGTATAATTGTACTACTAGCTTGGTGCATCCAGCCATTTCGAGTTTTTATTATATACTTTGAGTTTCAGCCTTCTCACTCTGTCCTTACAGGTTTCTTCCTTAATAGGCCAAGTGGCTTGGAACCAGAGGTGCTTCTGAACTTCAGATGAACCAATCCTTTACCACAAATCATCCTCGTGTTCACCACTTTTCTCACTATTCTAGTTTTGTTACCATCATATCACTCTTCTAATCAAGTATCCCAACTACTGGAGATGTTGGTGCTATCCTGGTCACCTCTAATTGAGGACTAACATGCACAACCTTTGTGTAATAGAACTTTCTATGACCCATCATACATAGTGCCACCACTCTATAATTAGATCTTCTTCTGGGAATTTTCTTTTCTGGTTTCATACTTGCACTTGGACTTAATCACAGGGCTTCACATTCAATTATAGCCCCCTATTGGGTTACAGAAGCTAAAAATCCTAAAATTTTGCCTCCAGCCTAACTCAAACCGTCAACCTAGTTTGTGGAGATTTGGCTGCTTAACTGCTAAGCTATAGGGCCCAAATCTATACATTAAGTAATATTGCTAGAAATTAAAATATATATAAAATTGCAGCACTATTTCACTAAACAAAATAAAATAAAGACTAGATACTATTAAAAATAGCTAAAATGTAATAAATTAAAAAACACTTTACAAATAGCCTGGTCAGTATGAAATCTCAGTATTTTACTATACAGTACTGCATACTTCTGCCAAAATAAACTCTCATTACTGTTGCTTAATATCAATAAGGTTTATAATTAATAAATATATATAACTTCCCTTTGAATTTTATTCTTTTTTTTTGCACAATATCTCCTGACTACAAATCAAGTTGCTATTTGTATTCTAGTATATATAGTACTCTATAGTAATATTTATCTAAAAAATAAAAAAAACTATTAGTAAATTAAAATAATATAAATAATCAGAATACTTTAATAATTAAATGCTATACTTTCCAAATTAATTTTTGATTTTAAGATTTGTCTATATATACTAATATAAATTACAAGTTTACTTTTATATATGTATTAAATACCCAGAATAATATTATACTATAGATATAGGGTGAATTCACAATTGATCAGTATTAATTACCGATTATAGAGATAGTATTATTTATACACAATGCATATGCATAATCTTTAATCTTTACATATATGTAATGCAAGTTATCGTTGAAGAATAAAATCAGAAAAGAAACAGAAAAAAAGAATATTGTAATCAAGAAAGATTCAAGAAAAATTAGCTACTGATAATAATAATAATTATTAAAAAATAATAATATACTAATATTAAAGCTATCGTCAAAGAATAAAATCAGAAAAAAAACAGAAAAAAGAATATTGTAATCAAGAAGATTCAAAAAAAATTAGCTGCTGATAATAATAATAATTATCAAAAAAAAAAAAACTTTGAAAAAAAAATCTATTAAAACTCTACATAACACTATTTGGTTAGTTTTCCTTTAAGGACTTACTTAGATTATAAGAATGTTTTGTTTGGTATTTTTTTGATCATACAGACATAACAAAATAGTTAGACCTCTTAGTTTCTTGTATACTAATAACTTGTAAAATTTTTCTTGGTTTTTCTTGATGCATTTTTCTTCACTCTTTACTTAAAGTTCCTTTACGCCTAGCAACTGAACCTACTTGAACTTTAATTCTTTTCTCTCTATATTGATAGCAATTGTTATTTGCTCTTTTTGTATTCTATTTACAGATTTAAAAGAAGGAAGTTATGGCTAGACAGATGTAAGTATCTTGCATTAAATAGAATTTCTTATAGGCTTTAATAAACTTGTGCATACTCTTGTATAATACAAGATCATTTTCCTCAATAAGATTTTTAATATCAATGTAAAACCAGCGCAATTCATTTATAGTTAACTGATGAAGGTTCTTATCATCTGTTTTACTATTATTATCACTATCATTTATTTATTTTTATCACTACTATTAGAATTGATTACCATTTCATTATTATTTTTATCACCACTATTATTAGAATTGATCTCTATTTTATTATTACTTTTATCATCACTATTATTAGAATTGATCTCTATTTCATTACTACTTTCATCACCATTAGAATTGATATCTTCATTATTTAAAAATTGAGAGAAATCTATAGCTGAGAACCTAGGATGTATATTATTGAAATTATTTTTAGCTAAATTATTGCTTGTTAATATTATAGATTCTATTGTGATATACATAGATTCTTTGTCTATTTGTGCTTAGTGAAGATCTTATAAAAGCTAAGTTCTTTATGCTTTTTTTCTAATGCTAAGTAAACGTAATTATGCTGACTATTTGCAGATATTGTTGGTAGCTAGTTTAACCCACATATGCGATAGTGAGTTGCTATAGATGTTTGATATCTGGGCTTCTATTTGATTGTATTTACATATTCCAAGCTACATGTTTACAAAATACTATAGATCGAGATTTTTTTTTTTTTTTTTTTTGGTATTAAGGTGAGGCTTTGCTCATATCTTTATTAAGTAATTTTGGAAATAGTAACTACATAATAATAATACTATATAGAAATACTACTACTTATACAAATATAAGTAAAACTAAAATTATATGCAAAAATAAAAGCTCAAACATATTTATCTGCAACCTAAACCTACTAGAGTGGCCAAAGACTCACCTAGATTATAATAGTTAAAATGTAGTTTAAAGAAGTACTATAGTTTATTCAGTATTTAGACCAGATGCCAATTTTCTTATTAGCCTGACCGGCTGGTAGGCAAGTGCCTGAATCAGAGTGCAGATGATCTGGTAATCTACATAGGCAAAAGTATATATAATTTTTACGAGTGAAATTGCGGTTGTTACGGTTTGATGATGCATTAGTGCGTGAAGTATAGGGATAAGTTAGTTCATAGTATTTTCTCCAGTTAGAAAAATTGATACAGTATGGTTTTCAAATTTGATTATATATTTGTTCATTGATTTTAAGTAGCAGTTCAATAATAATATTTGAGGCTGATTTGTAAGGAATACTGAAGTCTTGTAATGTTTGAATAATTAAATTAGGAATTAGGCCTTTAAGTGTAAGTTCTAGGTAGTGAGAAAAGGGTTGTAATGCTATAGAACTGAATGCTTCATGATTTTGAATTTTATAGATAAGTTCGTTTATTTGAGAAGAAGAGAGGTCAAGTTCAAGTGATGTAAGGTAATTGTTAGTAGTATTAGTGATAATATTATTAAGTAAAGTAAGACTAGTGCAGGTGCACCAGTGTAATGGTGAGTCTAGTGTTCTATAATGGAAACAATTAGCATTGTTAAAAATTGAAGAGTAAAGTTTGTGATGAAGAAAATAAGTGGGTAGTTCATTAAGTAGTGTTTTAATTTTGAAAGATTTGAGTTGGTTAAGTTTAAAATTAATAATGTTGTGAGTAGGTTTATGATTATGATTAAAGAATAGCCAGGTTTATCTCCAGTCTATTTTGTCATTAGTTTGTGACCACTCTTCGTTTCGTTATTGTAATGACCACATAGCGAGAATGTGTGCTTTACCAATAGTTTTAATGAAGTGCTGAGTTGGAAGCTCAACAGCGAACTTTTCATCATCATATTGTAAAATATGATATAGATTGTAAATATTGGTATAGTGAAAGCTGAGTTTAGATGCTGTTGTATGTTGTTTGGCTAGTGAGTCTGATAACTTGTTAAGAGTATTATCCGTATGAGTCTGAACTTTATGAAAAGTTATTTTAATTTTATATGATTTAATAATATTAAAGAGAGTATGCCATAATAGCCAAATATTAAATTTAAAAAGTTTGTATAGGAGACTGAGGTTTGTTATATTTAGAAATAATGGATTGAGAGTCTGTGTGAATATTAATGGTTGAGTTACGTGGAGCTGTTGAAATAGCTACCAGTATAGCAAAAAGTTCAGCTTTGTATGATGATGCCCAAAATTTGATTTGGGCATTAAATTGTGATAAGATTTGATTGTTGTTATCCGCTTGGACCTAGAGTTTCAATCCGGATAAATTCGGTATCCATTTACCTGCATTAACATAATCGGATATCCATCCATTTATGTCAGATATCTGAAACGGATTAACCGAATCATCTGAAGTATTAGAGAGAACTATTCTTGTATCACTACTTTAAAAAATTTCCCGGGCCAAATCGATTTCTAAATCAGGTGCTACGCAAAAAAACACAAAGTCAAAACAAACTAAAAAATTTATTATAGTTCATGTTTTATCTATTAAATTGCTTTCTGCGCACTAACAAAATGATTTCCTTGCGAAATTTTAACTTTATCTGCCAACTTTAATTTGTAATAGTTGTGGCTCAATTTATAATAAAAATATATTCGTCTTAGTTTTTATTATGTATATCTTTTATATATTTAAATTCGACTTTTTAATGAGTGCGACACATAATGGCAGCTCGAAAAGTTTATCTGCTTTGCATGGTGTTAAAATCAAAACAAGAAAAGTTTGTCATCAGCTTTATTTGTTGATTAAAAATTATATTTCATCTAGATGTTAACTCTTTTTTCTGTTTCTATAAGAGCCTGCAAAAAGCTCAGGCAAAGTACGAACCTACTGGTAAAAAGTCTAGCTCAGTTTGTCTTGTGATTGATCTGTTTATAGTGAAATAATTTTCTAAAAATTTAATCATCTCAGTTTTTAGAGAAGGTATTTTAAAAACACTTTATAATGCTCAACCTGGTGACTTTGACGATATTTATCAACGACTGGACAACGCTAGTAATATGCTTGAATATAGAAAATACGGTGAAACTTTATTTAAAATTCTTCTTACCAGTGGTGTATTAGGTTCGTAAAATTCTTAAAATTGATACTTATGACCATGTTCTTAGATGTTTATACTAATAATCATTTAATTAATAATTAGCACCCAGAGGTAGATTCTTCACAAATATAGATTCTTGCTTTTTGTCCAAAATATACTGAAAAATCCCAAATATAATCGAAAAATTCTGACCATTACAGACTAATTTGTCACCTCTATTTGTTTAATTTTAGGGAGAGTGTCACAGTCAAGGGAGAGACTTAGAATCAACCATGCCAATTTAGCAGAGGACTGTAAGCATTAATAAAAAATGAACCAACTAATTTATTATTACAAAAGGCATCAAAAGAGTTACAAACAAATATCCTAACGTTGTGTCTCAGACACTCTTTCAATACTAATACCCTTATTTCCCTAGCTACTTAGCAAGTTCTAAACTTCTAAGAGCGCAACATATAACTAAACCCAAAGATAAAAATCTACTAAAAACAAGTACTTCTAAAAACTAACCCTCTATACTAACGTTCTATATGTCTATACTTATACATATAATTAAACTACAAATTGACTATTTATTATTTACAAGTATGTCGTATAACTATATAAAGTCTAATTAAAGTATACTCTTTACTATAAACTTCGCATAGACTATTATAGAATTACACTACATATCTCATATGTTCCACAAGCCAAAGTTTAATTCTGAAACTTGGTTGCATCACAGAGAGCTCAAGGGATGGAGGGAGGATAACGATAAATGATATTATTATTGCAGATCAAAGAACTTTATTAATTTGTCTCATAGGAATCACATATAGGAATAGGTCTCACAAGTACTGTACATAGCATACTAATATGTGAATAAACAGAGTACTTTGTTTCTTTAGAGTCATGACCTATATTTGTAATTGTCAAAGAGAAACAGGATTAGTTTCAATAATAGCAATAGAAGAGCATCGGTATTCAAGAAAAGTTAAATTCTTAGCAATAATTCATAATTTCATCTCATCCTTTCATTCTCTTCTTGTAAATATTAAGCAACTGAATATTAATCAAGTGGTCTTTGCGCTACTTTAGCCTTAGAGCCACGATATTCCTTATATATATAGCACTATCATTGCCCATTTATGCTATATAACTGATCAAGTGGTCTTCGCGTTATTATAACCTCCGAGCCACGATCATTTTCATTCTTCACGCTGAAATGTACTTGACTTCACGACTACGTTTTCAAAGTATCAGCTCGATTTATCCTTTCTGAGTGGGAGGGATGGGCAGCCTAATAAAGCAAGGCGGGCAATAGCGAAACCAAAAGATAGAAACTTGACTGATTCAAAACAATGCTTATAAACCTTTAATTACAACATTTTCGTCATTCTTATACAACACTTTTTTTTTTTTTTTACTCATAGCATAATATATAAATTCTTACGACATTTATTATGCAAATAACTGAATTACATCATTCATCGATTGTTCTTTAAC
Source organism: Racocetra fulgida (assembly GCA_910592135.1). Lineage (NCBI taxonomy): Eukaryota > Fungi > Glomeromycota > Glomeromycetes > Diversisporales > Gigasporaceae > Racocetra > Racocetra fulgida. The sequence goes on along the minus strand of CAJVPZ010001284.1, from coordinate 4,050 downwards.
TATTACGTATATACTTATATTTTCTTGCACACGTGTTCACGTGCCTCATTTATGTGATCAGAATTACTGATCTCACAATAATGCTGGCTTTGTTACTTTGTTGACGAGCCAATCAGTTTAACTTCAAGCAGCCTTATTCCTCTAGCAACGTTTGTTATTTCCTCAGAATTTTGAGGAAAAACAAATGTTGCTGGGGAAATAACTTGCATCACAAAAAACCCCATTTTTTTTATTGATTATAGTGACTATGAGTCATAAAGTCCATTATGACATCATATAAAAACAAAGAATAATACCACAAACAGAGAAATAACCTGGTAGATCCCAGCTCACTGGGACTCTTTGGACCCAAATAACAGGAATATAACTCTTATTCCCACTGTTGCAGGGAATAAATAGTATTTATCAATGTTCGATCAATAAAATGTTTGCCTCTGCATCAATTCTGATTAAAAAACAGTATATAATCCAGATAATTTATCAGATTATTCGGATATCCATCCATTTAACTCATCTTATCCAATTATTATTGGATATCAGATATCTAATGGATAAATGGATAAACGGTTTATGGATTGAAACTCTACTTGGACCTAACCTATACCTATAGTACAGTGTTCAGTACCAATATTAATAACTAATCCATCAGTATAGAAGTTCATTACTTCAAGATTATAGTTGTTAATAGCTATGGCTTCAAGTTTAGATATTGCATCACTAGTTTGGAAGATTAAGGTAGCAATCAAGGCTGGTGTAGAAATGGTAAGTGGTGTTGGAAGGGTAATATTCTGTGATAGGTGTTTAATTGTAGTAGAAGATAAGATCTATATAGTTGGCATTAAATTTGAAGTTGTTTAGATAAGTCCTTCTGAAGAACTGTGTAGAGGTAATAGCTGATATATTTAGGGTACAGGCAGTTCTGATTCTGTTTGAGTTGAGATAACACCCTGAACAGGATGTGCAGTTAATAGGTAGGAGCGGATAGCAGTTAGTGGTATTTAAATTAAAATCTGCTTGCCAATGTGTGATTAAGAATTCTTTGGTTTCTGAGTATATTTTGCGGATTTTGCCAAAGATAATTTCGTTGTTGTTAAGTATAATTGTCCATGGTTTGGATTTTTTGGGAATATTGTAGGTACTAAAAGCAAAGACATTAGTTTTGGTTTGTTGGTATTGAGAATATAAAGTATAGCTGTTTTTGTGTTCAAGGACTAAATTTTCTAGTGTGCTAAACCACAGAGGTATTTTGCCTTTAGGTATATGTTTAAGTCTAGGTGAGAGATGTTGCCAATTTAGAAGATGTGTATTGTTTGCTGTGCATAGTTGTTCGAGGTATAATAATTGTAGTTTTCTGAGTTGTTGTTTGAAAATATTATATTTTGAATGTTGGTGTAGGATTTGTTTAAGAGGTTGTAAGTCATAGTTGATTGTTTGAGGACATATGAAATTAGGATTAGCTGTTAAACTAATTTTTAGTTGGAAAAGGAGTTGAATAATTTTACAGTTCAAAGTAGATTTGTTTGACCTATTAATAATCGGGTTTGGATATTGAAGTATGTTTGTGCTAGATCACAAATTGTTTTGTAGTTGCTGTAATCTTATGCGAGTTGTAATACCTAGCAGATGGGGGTCATTCATACGTAAATGAAAGTTTGTGATATGGTGTTGTAATTGTATATCCCAAATATTACAGACATTATATAGGTATGGGTTAAGCATAATATTGTTGAGAATGGATTTTGAAAGATTAGATTTGTATTTGGCTACAGTAAGGTATTTGGCTAAAATTTTGTTGCATGTAGTTCGGGATAATACTATATTATGTAATCTGTATTCTAAAGTTGGTATTATAACTGTGTTAATAATATAGATTATTTGTTTGTCTGTAATCTTTTTGGTACTTACAGTATAAGTTAGCTAAAAAGTTTCATCTTGTATAAGTTTGATTTGTTTATTTTGCTTGTTGTTGAGTGTAAACCAGCATCCCAAATATTTGAAGGGCTGGTTAATTGGTATTGAGTTAAGGGTATAGTTAATGAAGGAAATTGAAGTAGGTTTACAGTTTGTAGCAAATACTGATTTGGATGGATTGATTTGTAAATTGGCCATCTGGTTGAATGACATAGCAGTTTGTGTAATTTGTTCTATTTCTGTTTTGTTTTGAGCAATCCATAGTGTATCGTCCATATATACCAGTACGGATGTTGAGGCTTGAGTGTATTGTTTGGATGTGGAGTGTAAGTTTGTGTATTAGGTTGTCGATAAGGTGTATTCTGTATAACAAGATGCGACTTTATAAATTAGAGGATCATAGTAGATTCTTCAAAATAGTGAAGTTATAGTCTCTCCTTAGTCTATACCATTTTTAACCTAGTAATTCTTGGTAAGACCTAGATTTGTGATTACTCTGTTATGGCGGTCTACAAGAAGGTTAGTAAGTATATTAATAAGTTTGGAAGGCATGCATATGCATATAAGAGATCTTTTAAAGAGATCTAGGTTGACAGAGTTGTATGCTTTGCTCATATCCTGAGATATAAGCCAGAGTTCTTTAGAGTTATATGCAGCATCTTCAATTATGTTATTAAGAATGTGTATAGGTATAGTGGTACTATTACCAGAAAATGCAATATAATTTTAGTGAAGATGTAATTAAGGCGGTTAGTAAGTAGTTTAGTATATAATTTTTTAATGTATTTGAGTAAGCTTATAGGTCTAGTATTGGTTAAGTTTCTATCAAAGATAGGTTTTTGGAGATTGGAAAGATTCTACTCTCTTTTCATTGTTTAGGAATTTGATTGGTAGTAATACATCTATTAAATAATGCTGTAATAGTTTGAAGAAAAGGTAGATCTATATGTTTTAACATTTTATAGCTTATGCCAGAAGGGCCGCATGCTTTATTATTAGTAATTGAGAAAGAGTAGTTGATACTTCCTCAATAGAGAATTCTTTGAGTGCATGTTGGTACCATTCTGGGTCGATGTGGCTAAGAGATTTATAATCTGTTTTCTAAAAAGAATTATAGATATTTTCATTAATAATTCTTAGGTCTGTCTATTGATCGAAGTGTTGTTGTATGTATGCTTTAATGTTTTGTATATCTATAATAATATCATTGTCTGTTTTAATATTGTCAAATTTAACAGGGTCTTTGTGTCGGTTAAGTATACTGTTGATCATGGATTTGGGTTGGTTTGGAGTTTGTCACATCTTTTAGAAATGTTATCATTAATTTGTTGTCTAATTCCTTGATATTTTCGATATTACGTGTATGGTAAAGGGCTTTCCATTCATCATTGCTAATATTTATCCAATCTGGTAGTGCACTGTGATTAGGTAGAATTTGTGGTATATTAAGGTTAAAAGTAACATTAATGTGGTTAATAGTAGAGTTATGTTGTTGTGGTATTGGAGTATTGTTCTTGATTGTAGCTTTGATTTGTCAAATAATGTTTCTTAGTTTTTTGAGGTAGAAGTGTAGCTGAGATGCTTTAGATGAGTATATGTGTTGAAAATTGCATACAGTGAATTTTTTATTTGGTATGTGCTGTAAGGCAGCAAAGATTGTGCTAGTTTGAATTTTGTGCCATGTGGCTTCAAGTGATTCAGATGTGTCAATGGAGAGAGGTGTATTGTTAGTTCTAAGGTTTTGAGAAACCTGGTCTATATATTCTTGCCACTGTTCCTTGTTCATGTTTTTGTAGTTAAATACTCTTCTACGTGTTTTGGTTGAAGTTCGTTGTCTACCTGAGAGTGTATATGGGAATACCCATGATGATACTAAGATTTGGTGGTTACTTTTGGTACTAGTGTGAAGGTCATCTGTATAGTAGGAGGTTAAATAATGAATGATTGAATGGTTTGCCCAAATATAATCAATATTGCTTTAGAATCTGCTATTTTGCCAGGTCATAGAGGAGGACTGAGTGTGTATTGCTAAATCATACATATTGTAATATTGTAGGAAGTAAAGAAGTTTGTATTTAATAGATGTTGATTGCATATTATTATTAGAAGCATTGAAATCACCCATAATGATAGGTTGCA
>CAJVPZ010001283.1:0-14945 GCA_910592135.1 Racocetra fulgida | reverse complement strand
AGCTTTGGGCTTTCTCTTTTCTCTTCTATAACTAATGGTAGTTAGACTTAAATTAGTTTATAAACAGAAAATTAAGAAGTGATTTGCTACACTTAGATGGTTATATAAGATACAATAGATAGTTAGAATTTATTATCATCTTGATACAAAACTGTAACTTATCTTATCATATATATAGCAAATTCAAAAAAAAAAAAATAAAAAATTCTAAGTATCATTTTACAAATTCTCTAGTATTTGAAGGTTTTTTTTATAAAATTTTAAGGATAGTTAAAAATAAAATTCAAAAGAATCATGACTACAAAGTTAGCTAATTTTTTGATGATTTTTATAATTTATTTATAAGTTATTTATATTGTTTACTTTAAAATATCTAAAATAAGTAATAATAAACAGTCAATTAAATTTATGTATTTAACTATTTATCATTACCTATTTTAAGAGCTAAAGCCATGTCCAGTTATGTATTTTTGTTTTTTAATTAAAATTAAAGTAAGGGTTACTATATTCTTTTAAAAATAAGCTACCTTTAAAAGAAGCTACTCCTTTTCTCTTGAAGAAAAAATATAAGAAACATCTTTATTTTGAAAATAAGCTACCAGTAAGGTTTAAATATTTTTTCTATTATATTAAATTACTATAAAACATAGTAATTAATTAAAGAAAAATATTAAATTTTTATCAACTCTTTCCACTAACCATCAAATACAAATTTTTCAAAAAATAAAATTAAACAAAAACTATAAAAAAACACAAAAAGCTACTAAGAAAACAAAACTCAAAACTTTAAGGAAAAAGGAAAAGAACTTCAAGAAATACTCAGTCTCTTAAGAAACTTGAGTAAAAAGAACAGAAGCAGCAAAAAAATAGAAGAAGTCGTAAAAAATCATTAATATTTTTTTGCACTTTGCGAATTTCTAGAGAATTAGCTTTGACCCTAAATTGTAGCTCTGTTTTGGTAATACAAGAATCATAACACATAATGAAAAATAAACAAAAAAATATACTAAAACCATGTGCCAAAAATAAACAATAGAGGTAAACAATCATAATAAGTAGCAATAACAAATAATAATAACCAGAAAACAACAAATCACATAAAGCAGAAGTTAGTAGAAGGTTCTGGAAGAAGATTTATTATAAAAAAAGAGGTATTAGAAGCTATTCAGAATATAATAATAGTAATAACTAATGAAATAATAAACATGCAAGTAGAATAGATAATAACAAAATATACTGAACAGCTACTTATCTCAGAAAAAGTAGCTGAAGCACAAATAGAAGAACTTTTCAAAGAATTATAGAGGTATAACAGAGGAAAACTAGAATATACAGAACTTGCACTTATAGAAAGAGACTATAAGTGTTTTTATAAAGCAATACAAAAAGGAGAAGACTCAGTTATTAATATTATAAAAAAGAAATAATCAGTATTATGATAGAATTAAGGATAGCTAACAGAATAAGAAGATTACTAGAAGATAAGAAAAGACAAAATGCTAAAATAAGGTTGAAATTAGAATTAAAATAGAGCAAAAAACTTCAAAAACAAAGAAAAAATCGACAAAACAGTACAATAAAGCGGCCTTGAAGTCAATAGTACAACGATTCAAAGAATTTATTAAAACTACTACAGCAAACCAACAAGAGATTAAGAGGAAAATCAAAGAAGAAAAAGAGAAGATGCTAAGTTCAAAAAAAAGAAAAACAAGCTGCTAAAATAAAGTTAAAGTTAAATCTAGATTGGAGCAAGAGAATTCAAAAACAAAAGAAAACTTAACAAAGGCAGTATAACCAAAAAGTATTAAAAATCTAATATTACAGTTTAAAATATCTGTTGAATCTACTATATTTAAACAAGAAAAAGAAAAAAAGAAAATTAAAGAAGAAAAGGAAAAGAGAAGCAAAAGACAAGACATTTCAAATCTTACAGAAATGAAAACACTAAACAAAATTCAAGAAGAAACAAGGCCAAAAATTGTACTAACAACTTTGGCAGAATGGTTGATAGAAGTAATATACCAAGTTAGTATTAAAGACTTACAACTGAATAATAGGATATAGAAAAAAAAAAAAGATTTGCATGCAAAATAGATATATAGTATGAAGTCTCAATGGAATCTAAGATTTCTGAAGGACCAAAGAAGTATAAATTTGAATTTGTCTTAAGATACAATAGCTTATAGACAAAAAGAAATCAAAAATTAAAAAAAGAAGAAAAAGATATATTATTAGAGATATTAGAGAAGATCTTTGTAGAAATCTTTAAAAATCAGTGAATCTTTGCTAAAATTCAAGAAAAGTTTTTGGGAAGAAAACCAAAGTCTAGGAAGAAAAAGAAAAAGAAGAAGTTAAAGAAAAGGAAAAAAGAAGACCTTTATACCCAGAACATAGAAGAAAATAAATTCGAGTAGATCATTTAAGACTTTGAAATAGAAAAACTAAAGAAGGCCCAAGATTTTTTAAGGAAAAGAAAAGCTTACAGAAGAGTATCTTTAGAAGAAAACCACAGAAAAAACCCCTAAGAAGCAGAAGAAAACTATGAAGCTATGAAACATAAGGTTCTAGTCTCTAATTAGAAAAGACAAGTTTAATTGGAAGAAGAGGAAAAGGAAATGCAAATATAAATGAGAGATTTCTGACAATAACCCCTTATTAAGAAAGGAAATAGAATTGTTTATTAATAGAAAATTAATTTTAGTTTGTGATAAAAAGGAGAATAGTTTAAAAAAAAAAATTGCCAATTTAGTTTAGTTAAAAATCTCTTTAAATTAAAACCATCTTGCTATAGTTTCACCGACTAGCTTGGTATAGCCCTCTAATATGAGCAATAGGCTTAACTGGTGAGGCAGACCACACTTGAGCATCCATAGAGGAAGCTGAGTGATGTTGAATTTAAAACTTAATTTAATAAAGATATCAGCAAAGCTGTCAATACGTTAAAAAAATATATATATTTAAAAAAAATATATTTTATTATTAGAAAAACACTCATACAGAATTGACAACTCTCCCTGATAATCACTCATACCAAACTTACAGCTAACAAAAACAGAAACTTGTTGGAGAAAAGTAGAAAAGACAACTACGAATAACAGTTTTTATAGAGGTCAAAGATTTTCATGTTTCTTTTGGACTCCTCTATATATTTAGTATACAAGTTAAAAGCGTTTCTATACAAGATAACTGGCAAAAAAGTGGTGCACTTATACAGAAAATTTTAATAGAAGCTCTGCTTCTGCTAACGAAGTTAATGATAGTTGGTCTAAGGAAAACAACAAGCGAGTTTTCAACACGTTCTTTACTGAAGTTTAAGGCTACCCGCAAACTGAAACCTTATACCAACCTCCACTTTTTGCATTTTTCGAAATTTTCACCATAAAGTGAGAAAAACGGTGTACTCTCAACAAAAGATCGACACAGTAATGGCTGCCAAAAAAGAAAAGTCATGTACATGTGTACGTATCTACTTTGGGATGAATAGTGATAGATAATGTGATAACGTTTGAAGCACTGCAGAAGACCCACCGATCTAGTTGAGATAGCACCGAAAGTTTTGATCTTGGAGCTCTACTTCAAGACTGGATGGTTTTTAAGATTTTTACATCCTGGATATAAACATAAATAACTAGCGTAGAGTTTAGTCTAGTTTATTTGTAGTATTATATAATTTTTACAATCCAGCATGGGTTTAATAATGCTATCTTTGTTTCTTTTCTTTGTTTTCTTTTCTTTTTTTTCATTATTTGTTGTATTTGGTTTTATTGGTTTAGATGAACCAGATCTCGATGCCGTAGTATTTCACCATTTTTATTTTGCCCTTTATATTTGTGTTTGTATTTCATATTGAAAAAAGGAAAGCTAACTTTGATATGGTGTGTAGCATCAGCCTATAACCAAAGGATAACCTCTAGTTAGGGTTGGCACATTTGTCCATTGGTATAAATGGATCCCAGGTCTATTGACCAGTTCCATTGGTTCCATTAGATAGTCACTATTCCAATGGACTAATAAACAAGTAAGTAAAATAATTATATAGCTTTTATAAATGAGTTTAAAATATTATACTACGTGATATTTAGGATTTTTTTGGTATTGACCTTATTTTGGCTTATGCTAATGGACTAATGGATCAATAGACCAATGGATTATGATATTAGTCTATTAAGTTCCATTGACAAACTTATTTTCAATGGACATAGTCCATTGCCAACATTATCTTTAGTGAGTTAGGGGCCCAGAGAGAGGTTTAAAGTTCACTAAAGCAAGTCATACTTGGCGAAAGCATGGGTATATCACTTTATGGGTAGATTAGTTATAGCTATTATTAGGGAATGTAAATTTCTTAGTATAGTTTAATCTCAATAAAAAGTGACAAGACAGCTGAATTATAAAAAAAAATTATTAGAAAAACACTTACTACTATAGAATAAACACCTTTAGATATTGGATAAGCACTTTTAGATAGTGGATAGGCATCTTAAAATGATTAAAATTAGAGATTAGGCATCTTTTACTATAGCAAGAGCACTTTTTCTTATAAAATAAGTACCTTTTAATATAGGATAGACATCTTTTAATATAGAATAAACACCTTGTTAATATAGCAAGAGTACTTTTGCTATTTTGGGTTTATTTGACTTTGTTTATCATTATTGTTGTTGTTACATTGTTCTGAGCTATCCTGGGATACCATTTGTGTTCATATACCTTGGTTCAGATTCTGTTTATATTAAACAAACTAATAATTTAAATAATTAAATAACTATTGCTTTAAATAGAATTCTGTGAAAACTATCCTAATAAAGTTAATAATAAACTATCATTTGAGTGACTAAAATAAATAAAATATGTTATAAATTATATAAATAAACCAATAATACTATAAAATAATAATATAAAATATATAATAAAATGTAAGAGAAAATATAATAAAAATTACTAATAACATTCGACTAATAAAAATTGACTAATAAAATAATATAAATTTAACTAACAAATTGACTAATAAAATTTGATGATATTACAATATCAAAAAATTAATTAATACGTATAAAAACAACTAATCGATTAATAGTTAAGCCAAAATTATTAATTGTAAATGATTAATCGATTTTCACTATTTTGAGTAAGGCAATAATTAATTCAGAAAAAAGAGCAGTTTTATAACATTCAAAGAAGCACCCTGGTTAGTCGATAAATTCTAAATTTATCCATTTCTATTATAAACCTTGGTCCGAACTACAATTCACCTGTGCAACTTTCAGGTATTTTGGGATACTGAAATTTTGTCATAATGCTATAATACGTAATAATAACTGTATACGTACGTACGTACGTATAAGCTTATCGTTATACAGTATATGTATATATTATCTAATACGCACGTACGTACGTAATAGATGCCTATATTTGACAATTTTATTATAGAATTATTAAGTCATTGATGATTACCGTTACGTATCTGAACAATTGCTTTCATTTCCGATATTTCATTAATTTCATGTATTTTTATTTATTTATATTTATTTATCTATCGAAAAAAAAAATTATGCATTATACACAGATCTATCCAAAAACGTGTTGATAGTATTTTTATCTTGAAATTATTCCTGATATTCGATATGCGAATTCAATATCTTTTATTCTTCAATGCTTGCAAACCAAAAAGAACAAATAGGTGGGAGGTCTGAGACTCTTCGACTGTCAGCTTTTTTGGCAGACAGCCTTTCTGTCGGGTGTTTAAAGGTAAGGAAAAAAACTAGAATTTTTATTCGCACAATAGTAACATTAGAACATTTTGTAATCTATAAATCAAATAACGATGTAAAAAGGGGTTTAGGCATTTTGAAGTATATTTGAGAGGTCGGGAGGAGTTGTTATTGCGTGTTTACATTGATGACCAAAAACGAAATTCGACTGAAGAAAGCAGTAGACTGAAATATAACTCTTTATCGCTTGCAAAATTTCAGTAAGTTATCTGATCTTTATGTTAATTGATTCATAAATTGGTTCATAAATTGATGTAAAAACTACTTATGTAGGAGTAATGCATTATTTTCACCGAAAACACGACGAACGTAAGGCTTCATAATACTCTCATTTATATTGTAAAGTCAATAAAGGTTTCATAAATGGACTCTTAAAAATAGACTTAGTAACGGATCTGATTTTTTGGAAATGACATTACCACCATCGAGTCCTTTAGACGAAGAACTGGAAAAAGTAAGTCAAAAACAATAATATAAATGATAAAACTTTTACATAATGTAATAAAGTCTCTTATCCATAGGATGAAGCAAATCATGTTTTCCTAATAGCTGGATATGCAAGATATAAATGTCCATATGTTTGGGTAAGTAATAGAGTGGTAAATAGTTTGTAAAAAAAAATAAATATTAATTAATTTTCAATTAATTTAAAAGTTGAGATCGAACCATAAGCGATTAATCCAACTTCAAGACGATCAAAAATTGGAAACCGATAATCCCTTAAAACTTGATACTATAGCGGCGTGGAAAACTCAAGGTGCATAAAATAAAAATAAAAAATATATATTTACTAGTTCATTTCTTTATAAACATCATTTATTTAAATTTTTTAATGCAGATATAAAGTTATGGGAAATAATTGCAGAAGTGATAACATTGAGTCTATCACCACCACCAGAAAATCCATTTGAAATAAATCATTCATACTATGATACGTTACCTCTTGAAGAATGTGCAGTAAGTACAGGTGCTATGGTTGATTTTCTTCAAAAAGTCTATTTAAAGGATACGTTCTATGCTGACAAAGGTAAATCGATTGACTAGCAATCTAATAACTAGTAATATAACTAGTAATATAGCTATATAGTAATCTAACAATATAGTAATATAACCAGTAATATAACTATATATATAGTAATATAACTAATAATAATATATATATCTAGTAATCTAACTAGTAATATAACTAGTAATATAATATATTTATATATTACATTTTTATATATTAGTTTTTGAAGATATAAAAATATTACAACAACGACATTTTGCGGCGTTTGATGAAATGAATGAAGCGTTAAACTCCAATGCGTTAGAAAAATCGAATCCATCATCAGGTGTATCAGCAACAAATTGAAGATACTATTGAAGATACCATTGAAGATATCATTGAAGATACCACCTCATATCCATAAACTAAATGGTTTTTAACGTGATTTAGCGCTGCAATTTTAAACGAAGAGCATTTATGAGCGATTGTCGCTGTATGTAGGAATCTTGTCTGTGAATCTTATTTGTTTATTTGATCGATTGATTTGAGGATATAACTGTAGTTTATCATTTATTTCTAAATAAGGCAAAACTTCATCAATATAGGAATCGCATTTTTTCAAACCGTTTTTACATAATATTTATCATATTTTCAATATATATATTATATATATATAATGAACAAACGAATTAAAAAACTGAATAAAAAACAATGTATCAATGACAAAAACAAATAAATAAATAATGATTATTCATACTATTCTGCTACATATGTACAATCAATTTTAATAGTATTCTGCATTGTTTTATCATTTAATTCCCATCCACGTTATTAAAACTCAACTGCCTCAATTTTGCAGTTACAGCTTCAATTTTTTTCCGGTATTTCTCATTAGATTCTTTCATTTTCCTTTTAACCCGTTCAATTTCTTCAGGCTTAGAATTTATTCGCATTCTTAACCTAGCTTCCTCAATTCTCCAACTATCTTGTTCTTTCTTCGATTCTTCGGTTAATTTCAAAAGTTCTTTACGAAGTTCGGCTGAAGTTTTTGGTCTTAGAAAGAATGGAGTTGACGAACGACGACGATGGAATCGGACTTTTTTTTTTTAAAAAAAAAAACGTTAAAAAAAGAGCCACAGTTTTTTTTGTTTAAAAAAAAAAATAAAATAGAAAGACTTACGAGATGATTCTGGAGGTGAGTAAGGCGGTGGTGGAACTTCTGGTACAGATTGTTCATACTGATCTATATAGCAAATAAAATGACAAATTATTTTAATATTATTTATTATGCAAATAAAATAAATGGATTTTTTTTTTTAAAAAAAAAGAAACAAAGTATATATATTTATATGTATATTTAATATATGAATAAAATATTCCCAATATAATCCAGATATGTATTCCACTCTAAAAGAAAAATCACGATAAACTTTATCAACTACAAATCGCTCAAAATTGCTTACATTTTAAAATTCCACCATCCGAAATCCTTCACCTTATCATTTTTTAGACGATTTTTTGAATAGCTTAAATTTAAGTATGTTACTACGTTTACCTGTTTCAACAAGATCACCGCCACGATTTAGTGAGTTCATAACTTCTCCAAAATTCAATGAACGTCTTGTATTGAGATTTCCATGACTATTTCTATTTCTGAGTCTATTGGTAAAACTATTTGAATTCGAAGATCCATTATTATTATCATTGTCATTATTATTATAATTGTTATTGTTATTGTTAATATTATTGTTATTTGTATCGTTATCTGAAGATAGAACAGAGCTAGGACCAAGACTACGGGATCTAATTTGCCTTGCAGATAAAGTAACGGAATTTATATTTTGTCTTTGTTGTGGTAGAGGTGCTGATTGAGACTGGGAAAAGGGTTGAAGCGACGAAACTAGTCGATCATCGTCATCACCACTATTTCCATTCATATTATTCATAAAATTCATCCTATTCACACTTGTTTGAATCATTTCAGTTCTTTCATCACTCTGATTCATTACACCATTGTTTATGCTAGTGTGGCACATTACGCCACTGTTAATGCTATTATCATCATTGTTAGTATTTACATTTTCAACGCTGTGCCCCATAGCATTCATGTTATCATAGCTCGTAATTCTCCCGTTAGTAAGGTGATTTTCTTCATTTTTAATATTATTAATCTCACCATTGTTCAATTCGTTATGATTCATAATATTGGTAGTTACATTATGATTGTTAGTACTATTATTGTGAGCAAATAAAGAAGTAGGATCAGGATTAATATAAGCCATTGGAGTAGAACGATTCATAGAAAGATTCTTTTTCGATGCAGAAGAATCACGTATTATTGTCTTTAAAATAGGAATTGAACTTGACATTGAGGGTGGTGGAGATGATGGTGATTTTATACTAGCACTTGTAGTAGTCGTGTGTTGAGATTCTGAAAGCGTCGATAATCCTCGTGTTGTCTTTACAGATAATTCTTCATTATTATTAATATTGGTTTCCTGAAGAGCATGGGAAGCCAAACTTGAACGTGTTCTTTTAGGAATGTATATCTGATTAGTAGGTGAAACTGAATTAGTTCCTATTACGTTTTCTGGTGTTGAAGAGTCATTCATGATGTTATTACTAATGTTATCGTTAATTTGACGTGAAAGTAATCGTGGAGATTGTGGAGATTGTGGAGATTGTTGGGTAGATGATAAAGAGCCATTTGAAGAATGGACTGATTGCGCCGATGGTATCTTCGTTTTACCTGAAAGTGGCTTTGCTGGAGAAGAATTAAAGGTCTGTTGGCTGAAAGTTACATGTTGTTGCTGCGATTTGTCATTAGGAGACGAAAGAGGTTGTTGTTGAGGTTGGGTATATTGAGTTACACTTGAAGTGGTCGATGGGGTGGATGATGATGTAAAAGCATCAAATATCTTCAACCTTAACATGCAGTACTCTTCCTCCGAGATAAGTGACCTTTCACGAGCATTGTTTAATTCCATTAAACGTTCCGTAAATGAAACATTCATTTTTCTATCGGTTGTAACTAAAATTTACGAGAATATTTGTTGTATACTATGTGGAATTGTCCCAAGGGTCGATATATCAAATGTCGTTAAGAAAAGGCTTGCCAGCAAACCTTTTAAAAGTTTGTCAAAATATATGAATTCTTGTAATGGTCCGTTACAAGAAAACTTTGATATATCTCCAAGAGAATAAATAGTCGAGAGGAAACCAAAATGCAGACGAAAAAAAAAAAAAACACTGAACAATGTATTATATCTTTGTACAAATATTTGCAAACAGCAGTTCAATTATTGAAAATCTTTCTGTATAAAATAAGTAAGAGTAGATTTGTTTCAAGTATATGTTGTGCCAAAATATTCATTAATGTCGTGTTTGTAAAGAAAATTTTATAAGTGCGATAGTCGAATTTTTATTTGTTCATAATGGCATTAAAGTTTTTATAAAGTTTTTACGAGAGCCACTAATGATTTATTTATATGTTTTTTTTTTTTTTTTTTTTTTTTTTAAGTTATATATACAGTATATATTTTGTCACACAAATACTTATCTGAAAAAGCCATCGGTTATTTAGCATTAGTCACTTAATAATATTAATAAACAAAATTTACGTATTTTACATATATTAAACAATTTTAATGCCTGCAGTATGTAAGTTTTATCAATTTTCACTTTGCGTAATACGTATAAAGCCGCTACTTCATCATTAAATCATGTATGTAAACTGATCCTATGTTTTTAATTAAATAATAATTACCATAATTACCAATAAGATGAATGGGATGAATCTATCAATATTGAAATTAGCATAGTTAGCATAATTAGTATTCATTATTGCATTCAGTCCGGTCTTTCTATATTTCTCTCTTGATTCACAAAAAATTTGATGTTGCGAAGCTGTCGACGACAAAGCTCGTTTGAACTAAGTGGCTTGAATTTTTTTTTTTTTTAAATTCACAGGGTGGTTACAAATTAGTCCTTTAACTTGACCGGCTGACCGGTTGAGTTCACTTATTGACATGATGCATGCATAGATTTTGCAGATCGCATTCGAAAAGTCGATTATAAACCTAACTTAAGAAAGGTTATTGCCATGTGTAAAAGAATACTTAAGGCTAGAATCTATTTGTAGATTTGTTATTGTAACAGGAAATTTTCCTGGACCTTTTTTAGTCAAATTTCTTGCAACCCCTTAAATCCTTACGTTATAAATAGATATGAAACTAGTGGATAACCTGTTTGTTTATCACGTGAATCACATCATATCGTAGAACAGAAGGCGCATTCATAAAGGCGCATTCATAAAGGCGCATTCTCATAGCGGTCATGCTGTGTATACCGCTATTTAAAATCGTTTGAAAAGAATTTATATGGTTCGTGCATCTATAGAGAATGCATTTAGAGATAGGTCTCTCTAATTGTATGAAATTTTATGGGCGGTAAAATAATGAAACTTATATATCACATGACATTCGTTGATAAGGTTCTCCTAACGGGTTAAGTGTAGCATGATCTACGATACTGTAGTAGAAAATGAGCAAATTAATTTTATGCTACGCATACGTACAGTACTTATTTATCTATTTCAGGCATAGTGATCTGTTCTTTCTTTTGCCATTAAGTAGTCAAGATATGAATTGTTTGTCTTAAGAATTGCTTGTTCTTTGTTATTCTGATCATTCAACAATCTCTTATCGATCCAATGTTTGCCGATCAAACTTTTCACTTTCTTCGGTACCACTTTATTTATTATGTGTATAATTCACTAGTACGTGAATTTTTATTTCTTTCTGCAATTTTGTGCATGCCCTTGCTAATATTACGTTTAGTAATATTTACTAAAGGGATTTAAATTCACAACTATGTATATATATTACTGAATTATGCAGGTTGTAATTATAAATAACTGTAAAGGAATCCCGGGTAACTAAGATGTTTTAAATGGTAATATTATGTTATTGTTACTAGTGCACATGTGACAGTGTTGACTATGCGCTCTCGCTAACATTACCGGGCGAATTTGAAATACAATTTCAAAATGAAGACTTGAACGGCTGCCCCTATTTCTGATAAAGTACTGAAAAATCCTATTATGACATCATTCTACACTCCTATTTTAGATTATCATATAAGGTTCAAAAAGTAACATGTGAACCTATATCTTTCAAAATATAGTTGTAAACATTAAGTTGCATTCTGCACTCCACAATAAAGTTATCTTAGAATCCTGTTGAATAAAGCACGTGATATATATATCGAAACGCAAATGTTACAGTATTTTCATTATAGCAATGTGTCTATTTCGGATAAATTAATAGAAGACTATTTGGTGTCCAAGAAATTTTTTCTTGTCCCATCGAAATCTACGCGTGTCCAAGCTTCTTACATATTTAAAAAATTAAATATATGCTATGTGATGTTAAATTATAACCACAGTTTAACCTTTCTAAATGCGCGCTCTAAGGATCAAAGACCGGATGTAAACCTAACACTGGGCAATACTTTTGTTTTATTTTTTGCTGATTTATTAATCGATGCGTTTAATTCACTCAAGTTTATAGATCTCATTTAATTGAGACGTATAAAGAGGTTTGAACTACTGTATATCTATATATATATCATATGAGGACTTTCGTCTGATTTGCTAGCGTAAATCGGGTAGCTTATTTATACACTTTAGATATTTTTTGAGAACGTAACGTTTCACTAATAAAAAAAATCATTCTTAGCTTTAGATGAACGTTAATATTTATTATGCAAAAGAATCTAAAAAGAATCTGCCTTCTTACTTCTTTACTTAGAAACATTATCTAGTACTATTACAGGGTAATATGCAATTTGATTTTGCCAAATTGTTTTTAATCCAACTAAGTTTTTATATGTCATGACAGTATTTGGTATTGTATAGAGTATGCCTGCTTTATTCTTAATAGTTTGAATTACTAAGCTCTAAAATTCTGTTACAATATTCTTTGAATAGTAGATTATACTGCATTTTGTATTTTATTTTTGGCAGTAGTATTGTTTTTTTTTTTTTTTTTTTTTTAAGAAAAGGTTTTGCTTTTATCTTTATTAATATTTTGTGTTAAGGATCTACTAAAGATTTTTTTGACCAAAGTTAAATTATAACAATTTTTACAAAAATGAACAGAAACTATAATTTTGATTCATCTGCAGCCTAATCTTCAAATTTGATTATACTTATACAAATTTAAATAAGTTTTAATCTAGATTATACAAGTATTTTATAAAAGATTTATAAAATATAGATAATAGTTTATTTGAATATAGTAATAAAATATAGTTAATGGTTTATTTAAATCTAATAATAAAATTAGTAATTATTTATATTAATATATTTGAATATAAATTAAATATAACAAACTCTTTCTGATGATCATTTGCATTAACTATTCTTAACCAACTCAAGTTGAAAATTTAAGTCTGATGTCTAAAACTATCCAAGTTTTTTTTTTTAGCTATTGTTGATGAAGCCTTTAATATGATACATTGAAGAGCGAGTGTTAGTAAAACAGTTTTTAGGTTGCATAAAGCCTTTTCTTCTCTTTAATAGACTTTCTTTTATATTTGATATCTAAGTTAGAAAGTTTATTTTGATAGTGATTAAATAAAAGAGAAACTTTGAATAGTAAGGAAAGAAGAACAAAAAATAATCTGAAAAGCATTTACAATAGTTAAATCTTGCAAAATCTTTATATTTTCTCACCATATTTTTTTTCAAAATTTTCAACAAAAAGTAAGGATTTGGCTATTCTGCTCTAAAAGATTAACAAGAAATTGGCATTGTTTATTACTTCTATTCTCTGAAAGTTTCAAGTTACAATATAACAAATAAGAAAAATAACTAAACATGTGTAAAGAGGAAGTTTTGAAATTGGAAAAGAAAATAATAATTATAAGTCAAATATAAAGTTCCAAAGAGAAAAAGAAAATAAATTTAAAGAAAGAAAAAAATAAAATATAGTAGAAATTTTAACAAAATAGAAAAATCAAAATTCAAGGTATTAGTATTATACTAACAAGATTTGTAATTTAGAAGAAAATGTAGAAAGGCTCTCTATGAATCTAAAAAAAGTGAGAATATCTAAAACAGTTAAGTAAATAGTGAGATATTAAGGGTCAATTTTGTATATTAATGTTTGTAAAGACAAAATTTTAAAGAAATTTATAATAAAAAAAAGGAGTAAAAACTTTGACAATTTTTAGAGCAACAGAGAAGTATTTTGGTATTAAGCAACCTATATACCAAAAAATAAAGAATGTTTTTAAGAATGTAAAGGAGATAAGATTTTTAAAATAAAGTTAATATTTGTTAAGCTATTAAAGAAAAACTAAAGCTAACTAATGAAAAATAAAATTTTAAAGAAAAATAAAGAAAAGAACAAAGAACAAAGAAAGAAAAAGAAGAAGAGATGAAATATAAATAAAAATATAGTAACTACTCTAATGAATTTACAATAAAAATAAAATAGTTTTCACCAAGGTTTTAAATTTATTTCCACCAGAAGACACCAAGATATTACAGTGGTACTTGTAAAAGAAAGGTTTAAGAAGAGTAAAAGAGAAGGTTTAAGTAGGATTTATTTACTTGTTTTAAAGACAATAAAGACATTATAAGGTTATTATAACAAAGAGAATATTATAAGAATATTTAGAAAACAATATTCTAAAGAGTATTTAATAGTTTTTATTTATTATCTACTTTAATATTTTTTATTTAAATGTCTAACTATCTAATTGTCTGTTGAGATAAAGAAGAAAAGCCTTACTTTAAATAACTATTAGATTAACATACAGTTAAAGTTCAAGGCACAAAGACATAGGCATATCCTTAAGGGCATGTTCTTAAGGGCATGTCCCTAGAGCATGCCTATAGGTATGCCTCAAGTCCAAAGAGCATGCCCTTGTTATATAATGTTCAAAGTTATTTTAATTGGTTAATAAGTTCAGATAAACTAAAACTATAGATACTAAATTAATATGTAAGATTTTTAAGAAGTTGTAAACTATATATTAAGGGATATAACAAAAATCAGATAATTTTTTAGAGAAGAAGGGGGATAAGAAATTTAAAATTATCAACTAGCTAAAGAAGGTAATTTCATAGAGGCAGGCGAGCTAATCTTGTACATATAAAGGAACCAAGTCAGAGCTCT
>CAJVPZ010001282.1:0-14952 GCA_910592135.1 Racocetra fulgida | reverse complement strand
TGCAATCCGGCGCCGAGGAGATGGAGGAGGAAGAAAACGAAAAGGAGCAGAGCTAGATGCAATCTTAACTTTGCTTTTAGTCTTGCCAAAAGGAGTATTTATAAAGATATATACAGACAGCTAGACAGCAATTCAAGCAGTTCAAAAAATGGCAGAAATAAAAAAAATACGCAGCTATCTCAAAATGAAAAACAGAAGTATTTTGAGACAAATAGAATATATAAGAAAAAGAAAGTGACTGAAGTTTGAACCGCACAAAGTGAAAGGATACAGTAAAATAGAAGGGAATAAAAAAGCAAATAAGCTAGCAAAGGAAGATGCATGATCAAACAAGATCATTGAAGTATAACTACCATGGATCAAGCTAATACACATTGTATCTAGATAGAAAGAGTTAATAGTAGATAAGCCTATCAAAAGTTTTAAACTAGATCACAACAGCGATTTTAGATGCAATATATGCAGAATAAAGTAGAATGAAAAGATGTGTAGGGAATGAAAGAGATAATAGTTTAGATTGGAAAAAAACGTGAAAATATATAAAAGAGGTTAAGAGTAATAATTGTTTAAATAGTAAAATGAATAATAAATAGACATTTAGAGTAAAATGTTTAAACAAAATACTGCCAACAATGACAGAGCTCAAATCAAGGAAGCCAGACCTATATAAGACTAACAAGTGCATTACTTGCTAAGAAAAACCAGAAACAATAGACTATTTAATAGCTGCAAAGACTATCAAGATATATAGAGTATAATAGAAGAAGAAACCTGTAACAAAATAGAGAAAATCATAAAAAAAGAAGAACTCGCCAAAATAATATCAACTAGAGCTACAATTAAAGAAAATATTTTTGGCACATCTAATGCTGAACAAATAGAAGCAAGAAGTCATATAATTAGAGGTCTAATTAAGAAAAAGCAAAAACAAAGATTAGAGAATATGCTCTAAAGTAGAAAAGCAGCCAGCAAGATAATAAGTGTAGCACTTAATAAGTTGGGTGAGAGATTCTATCAACACATCTGGAACTTTAGATATAAGCTACAAATAAAGTATAAAAAAAGAGAAGGAATCTGAAGAAGGATAAGAAGATGAAAAAGGTCAATAAGAAAAAGAAAAAAGGAAAAAAAGAAGACAAGAAAAATAAAGAAATCAAGCACTAACAGGAGAGCAAAAAAAACAAAAAGAACACACAAGAGCAGTAGTATTTAAAAACATAGAAAACTGAGTGTGGGGTAGTAAAAAACCAAATTGGTTTTCATGAGTAAGATGTAAAGTTAAAATAGATATAAATGGCAGTACTAACAAGGCAGGTAGTCGCTAGCCTGTGACTAAAAGGAATAAATCCTTAGTGAATTAAGGATCAGAAGGAGGCCAAGGACTACTGAGGCAGGCACATCTGGCAAAAGCTGAAGGTAAGTCTCTAGTTTGGTTAAATTAGCAATAGCTACAGATAAAAATATATAATTCTTAATAGCTTAATCTCAAATAAACAGAGGCAAAATTGCCAAATTATTAAAAAAATTAAAAATCTGTAATAATCTGCATTTTTTGAATATCTGCACAGATTTGTGTTAAAAAATTTGCAATAATCTGCATTTTCACAGATTATTACAGATAGTGCTAAAAAAATTCCTAATGGTGTTGTATCCTTTAACATTGTGTGTAGCAATATTTAGATCTATATTGGTTAGTTTTTGTCTTGTATATATTATATTTGAGCTTGAAGTAAGTAATTCATATATTATACTCTTTATAAAAGTTGTTAAATATAGTAGTTGGTGTTAATAATATATCCTGTTGTTCTGATAGTTCAGTTAATAGAAGTGTTGAGTAAAATGAAGGATTAAATAGAGGAATGTTAAAAATGTCTAGTGTATTAAATATATTTTGTTGTGGTGTTAGTATAGTTCTTATTAGTAGGTTGAGGTATTTAGTTATTAAGAACTGTTTGATTAATTTATAGTTTGAAAATAGAAGTTGGTCATTAGATATATATATATATACTTTATCTAATGAGTAATTTACTGAGAGAGTAATATTGTTGTTAAATTTGTAATTTTTGAAGTACTTTAGAAAGAATCTGAGTGTTTAGTATTTGGATAAGTGTAATATATTGTAATATGAAAGAAATTTATTGTAATAGATATTAGAGTCACAGAGTTTTAAAGATGTTAAAGGTGTCTTTACTGTGTTTCTTCTACAAAATTGCTTACTATTTCAAGCTTGGTTCTCACAACTAAGCAAGATTCCATGATCTGTTTTATACATTAGATTTGACTATCATATAAATAGTCCTCTGCATTTTATTTAATAAAACTTATTATTTTTATAAAAAAATATATTAAAGAAGTAAAAAATTCTAATAACTAACTTAATATTATTAAAATAGTAAGGGTTTAAGCTCTATAGCTTATTGGTTAAGCTCTTAAACTCTACAAACATATCATTAGTTCAAGTCAAGCTAAAGTAAATTAATATTTGTTTCTGTAATTTGCAGAAGCCAAATTGAATGTGAAGTTTTGTGGCTAAATCCAAATATAATATAAATCTAGATTAAAAATTTCTGAAAAAAATATAAAATATAAAAAAGTTGGCATTATATATAACTAATATTACAAAGATTTTAATTAGGACAGTATTATTTATTACCTAATTTTTATTAGAAGCTTACTTACTCCTTCTTTTAATATTTATATAATATAATATAATAATATGAGATAACATTATATTGGTATAATAATAATTTTTTTGATTAGATAATACCACAAAGTGATATTTTCTGAATAATCAAAAAAAATTATTGCTGTATTAATGTAATATATCTCATTATTATGCTATATTGGTATTATAATATAGCAATCATTGATCATAAATTATACTGTTTATGTTTTTTAAACTTCTTTAATTCATATAGAGCAAAATGATATAAGTATAGATGACATAAACTATACAAAATAATAAGCATGAATAATATTATAAAAAGAAAGTAATTTAATAATATAAATAGTATAATACTCATAATCAATAGTAGCCATGCTATAATTATCAATATATATCTGTTTAAAAATATTGCTAATAGTATTAGATTTTATTTAAAATTATATTTAGAGTTAGAAAGATTTATAATATATAGTAAACTTATATAAAGAATATTTTTTGTTAAGACACAGAAGTTGGTTTTATATATATAATTTTGAGTTATTTTAATTTAAAATTTTTAAGATTTTTGAATTATGCAATCTGATTGGCCTGAATCTGTTACTACTAGCAGCAAATAGATTATCTTTACTGATATATTATAATATATATATTATTAAAAAATCAATTAATAACAAGTTTATTAATTACTAGTATTTATTGATTAGAATTGATTTGATTATAATAATTTAAAATTGACCATCTAAATTTTTTGTAATAAAACTTTTAAAATTTATTTTTATTGTCTGAAGTATAATAAAAACTTACAATATAGATGTAAATATACAAAATATTATGGGTTTTATTTATATGATATAGAGCTAATTAGCAATTAAAATTATAAAAACAATCATACATTACTTAATCAATTATATATAATTTTTTTTAAGATGTCTTTTAGAACCAAGCTTTATTGATATTTATTATTGACAACATAGGTCTATATTTAATATTGCAACAAGAATACAATCTAGCTACATATACAACTTTAGATTACTTATTTAAGTAGTCTGCCTGAAGGTTCTATACTAGATGCTATATCTGCAATCTACTTGAAGATTACTTATTTAATATTTCTGATTGTACATACTCACCAAATATTTAAAGCCAAATATCTTTATACCAAAAAATTTTCTACTAACTTATTTGAGTTTGATTATCCTATTAATTGCTCATAGTTCTTATATAATAATTGCCTCTCTAATTCTTCTATATCTCACATATTTTTAAATTAGATTTAGAGAACCTATCTGCTATAACTGAAACCAATACTAGCATTTAGAGCTAACTATTAAACTGCATAATTCCTGGTTTCTCTGCCCTTATAAGATTTATTTTAATTCTAACACTTATATCTATCTTCCTTTCAGTCTTTATACTGTTTCTTCCCAAACTTCAAAACCAGTTAGCCCAGTTAAGTCAATATATCTAGACTTTAAATACTTCTGGTTCCCTTTCTTTAGTTCCTAATTCTGTAACATAGGACCTTTTTCTTTAGTACAACTTTGGCTGCTAGATTGGCCCTTTTTGCTCTAGAATTATATGTTTAGTTCTTTGGTCTCTAGTTTTTGAGATTCTGACTTTTGCAGTATCATCAAAGATCTTTACTACCTCCTTATTTAGAATTTGCCAAATGGTTTCAATTATTTCAGTTTCTTTGTTTTGTTTGTGTAATGTTATACAACTTCACTCAAAAGCTCTCATTCAAGATGGTGGTACCAAGGTTACAGGTGATATATCTAACTGATTATTGAATAAATATTACTAAAACAAATCTTATTTTTAAAATCATCACCAGTAAAATTTGAACTTAGATCTGCTTTTGGGATAACAACTTACTAATTTCGCTATGTCATCACACTCTATTATATATAATTATAATTTGTACTCTCTTCTTATTTTTGAAGCACTATATAAATTACATCAAATATTAATAAAATCTGTTTATTTGTTATCTAACAAGTGAGAATTAACCTGAATTACTTAATAAAAAATTTGTTTGTCAAAATATAAAGTCAATCATATATCAAACACTAACATGTTCTAACAAAGATTCATGGTACTCAAAATCAAAAAATCCAAGTTTACGATTGAAAAAGGTTCATATTCAAGAAACTTCAAATAACTAGAGCATTCACAAAAAATATAATCTAAAAGAATTAAAAAATTTTATACCATATTTTCATGAAATAATGCTCACCTGTGCATTATTTTGAGTATGTGCATTAATTAGAGTACGTGCATGGGCATTTATTTTGAAACAAGTTTCAATTTTTTGATAAACCTGATTTCCAAATAATGCTCATGTGTGTTATAAATAAACAATTATACAGCAGCAAGTTTCTTTTACCAGAGTTAATGTCACTCGCACAGTAGCAACATATGGAAATGGCATTAACTTCATTGAAAAAATGGAAATCGATATTTTTCTTCATTTACCAATATTGTGTTACTTGACAGGATATATCACATATCGATACTAAAATTCAGTATAAAAAAGTAATTAGCTGAAGAGGAGAGTAATCGGTTAGACGCAAATTCATCATGTGAATTTATCTAGCTGTCAAGTTTATAATTACCTCTTTTCTTTTTTAATTTGCACGATAATGTCTCGCAGCTATCTAAAAAAATTCTTTATTTGTTATAAAATGGAAAGTTTCACATTATGATTTATCAATTAATTTATAAAGAGTGTAATGCAACTTGGAAAATATATAGATCGCTAAATTGATATGAATAAAGTGAGTCTAATGAAAGATTTAAGAGTACAATAACTATTAAAAATTACACTCCGTCCAAACTAATAATTAGACATGATGAGCAGCGAAATACCAATTATTGATAAAGAAATATTCTTATTTAAATCAATTCATAAAAAATCAAGTAAAAACTAAAAGAAGCACAAAATATTTCGTAAATCTAGGTAAGAGACTAACTAAAAAGCTAAAAAAAAAAAGGTTCATAGTATGATCTAACGGTACATACTGCATA
This sequence comes from Racocetra fulgida, assembly GCA_910592135.1. Lineage (NCBI taxonomy): Eukaryota > Fungi > Glomeromycota > Glomeromycetes > Diversisporales > Gigasporaceae > Racocetra > Racocetra fulgida. Next base: position 9,260 of record CAJVPZ010001282.1, on the reverse strand, counting down.
CGATAGAGTATGTACATAATGATAATTATTGTATCTTGTATTCAAAATAAGTCAACCAATTATAGTAAATTCTAAAAAGGTTCGGTAATCTGGAAATGTTCAATAAGCTTGTTGATTATTATTTAATCAACTCAGAAGATCGACCATCAATTATTAGTGAATCCAATTCTCTAGAAAGTCTCTAGAAAAGAATGGTAATTTTTATAGTGAGAGAGCAAGTAATAATTTTATGTAGGGTGTGCGCGTTATTTAGGGACGCGCATGGGCGTTATTTTGAAACCATGTATATTATTTTAAGGGGGCGCGATTTTCTAAATAACGCTCATGAGCGTTATTACGCGAAAATACGATAATAGGAATATGAAATTCAAACTGATATTGCTGCTTCCAAAAGACTAATCACTTTTTCAAAGATGAAGAATTTATTCAGTTGTATCATCGTCTGTACAAACTCCAAAAAGCGAAGTTAGAAGAATATTGAGAAGAAAAAATTATGACCTGCTAATTAGCCTCCAAAAAGTAGTCAGATTAAAGAAAAAGGATTATCAAGAAATAGTGAAGTATGCTTGTTTGCTTTTAATTACTTATTGTCGAAAGAGTTTTTAAAATGATTAACATTTAATATAGACTAAAAAGCAAATAATAAAATAACTATCAGATCAGGAAGACAAACTATTATATTAGATTTACAATACAATAATTTTGATATTGAAAGATTAGCTAGAAATATGTCAATAGAAATTGATAATGATGAGAATTTGTAGATTTGTTTTCAAGTTAAAATCAGTAGCAGATATTTAAGTTTTTTGTTAAAACCACAAACCAAATGCATATACAGTATTTTTTTAATAAAATTTTTCTAGTACTATCTTTTAATTTTACATATTTTTTAAGCAGTATTATGGTGGCCAGAATATATAAAACAGTTAGATACTGTTCAAAAAAACATTTGCTTAAAATATTTTTAAAGTGATGCTTATATATTTTCACTTCATCAATGGTACAAGAAATGTATCAAGGAAAATTTAATAAAAACATTATTGTTATTTGATATATATTTTGTTTCCTCAATTATTTTATTAGCACATAACAATAGAGTTAAAGAAATAGCGAAATAAAATTTTGATTCTAGAACACTTATTGACCGCATGTGTGGTTAAATAAATATTTTTTTTTAAAAAAATATTCACTTCCGGGTTTCAATTTTATAAAAATAAGTTACTGTTGAATTTTGGATTTCGGAAAGGATTTCGGATTCGGGCATGAGTTTCGAATCGGACTTTCAGAGTTACGGTTTCATCAAAACCGTTAAAAGTTTCGGTGTATAGCTTAAACAGTGCCTGTGCCCCAAATTTTAAAATCAAGATAGGCCCGTGCCTAGAGTTTGGAACCGGTTCATTTTCATATATTAAAACCGGTTCCAAACTCTACCCGTGCCTTAAACATTTTTTTTTTGTACAGACATGTGTCGAGTTTGCCGCCAACCCATATTATCCTATTTGTTACACGCGATCTCGTCCTCCAAATTCCAGACCTTTCCAAATGACGTGTGGATCGACAGCTTTAAAGTCCAGTACGCATTATTAATTACCTACGTTAACGATATAAACTTGCACTTGTACGTACATTTTTGCAGAAGGACTATCAACCTTTTCACATTCAATAAAGTGGTTTATGCCTGTAATTCTGGGCTAATCATAATAATAAAGTCTCTTCCGTGGTTGGTTACAACAATGGCTTGGGCATTAATTGATTGCCTAAATTATAGTGATAGCTATCCTTACCAAATTTAGGCAAATTGATATTTGCATCTGAGACACAACACATGCAAGGAAATCCTGCAATAGAGCTAAACTAACGTTTCACAACATTTTAAATTTCTTTATATATACGTATTGGATTTTTACACATAACGATACGTATCAGTACATTAAAATTAAATTCCTTCGAAAATGATACAACTACCGAGCGAATTGCTTTTTAGTATATTTAATAATTTCAGTACTCATTATAAAAGCTTATTTTCATGTCTTCTTGTAAACCGTCAATGGTGTAGAACAGTTGTACCAATACTATGGAGCGAACCAACAAATTATATTTGTGATGAAAAGCTTTTAATAATATATCTTTTAACGTTGAATTCCGAAGAACAAGCACCATTAATCCCTTTTCAAATTAATCTTCCAAATTATCCAAAACTACTATTTGAATATACAAGCTATACTATATCTGTTGGCTATGGTCTGCATAGTGGAATCAAAAACTGGATTTATAATGGAAATAGTGAAAGAGTTTCTAATCTTAGAAATATTATTACGGATAATTTTGGAAGCATTGCAAATAATCTTGAAAACACCATCATATGTTCTATGATTGCAATGTTTTTACGAACAAGTTATAAACTTAAGTACTTAAGACTTGGCGAAATGATTTATAATAAAAAAATCTTTGAAAATCTTTATAAAAACACGACTATTATTTCTATTGACTATAAGATCAAAAATTATTCTGGATTCAAAGCAATAGCAAAGATCCTTTGTGAAAATGTTATTCTGACTTCTTTGAATCTTAGCTATAGTAGACTTGGTTCTATAGAAAGAAAAGAATTAGCAAAAGTTCTTTACAAGAACACTGCACTGACTTTCTTAAACTTTAGTAATAATAAATCTGGTTTAGAAGGAGCAAAAATATTTGCAGAAATTCTTTCCAAGAATACAGTTTTGACTTATTTGAACCTTAGCCACAATGAAATTTGTTCTAAAGGAGGAAAAGCAATAGCGGATGCTTTATGCAAGAACACTACTCTGACTTCTTTGGATCTTAACTGTAATCGAATTTGGTCTGCTGGAGGAAAAACATTAGCAGATGCCCTATGCAAGAACACTACTCTGACTTCTTTAAATTTTGGTGCTAATAATATCTATTCTGAAGAAGGGAAAGCATTAGCAGATGCTCTATGCAAAAATACTACACTTATAACTTTGGATCTTAGCCATAATAATCTTAATTCTGCGAGAGAAGCTCAGCCTTTGATGTTTGGCCAACCTATTTTTGCTTCTGAGGGAATGAAAGCATTAGCAGAGGCGTTATGCAAGAATACTACTCTGATTTCTTTAAATCTTAGTGCTAATAGCATTCATTCTAGGGGTGGAAAAATATTGGCAGACGTTTTATGCAAAAACGCAACACTGACTTCTTTGGATCTTAGCAACAATAAGCTTAATTTGGTGGAAGAAAGCTTTTTGAGTTTTTTGGATTTTAGCTATAGTAACATTACTTCAGAAGGAGTGAAAGCATTAGCAAAAGCACTATGTAAGAATACTACACTCACCTCTTTAAATCTTTGTTATAATTTTATTAATTCTGAAGGAGGAAAAGCATTGGCGGATGCTTTATTCAAGAACACTACTCTAACCTTTTTAAATCTTAGATGTAATCAACTTAATTCTGTGGGAGGAAAAGCATTAGCAGAGACTTTATGCAAAAACTCCACTCTTATTTCTCTAGATCTTCGTAGTAATCATATTTGTTCTAAAGGAGGCAAAGCATTTGCAGAGGCCTTATGCAAGAATACTAAACTAAGTTCTTTAAATCTTAGCTACAATGATATTGATTCTGAAGGGAAAAAAGCATTAGCAGATGCACTCTGTAAGAACACTACACTAACTTCTTTGGATCTTAGCTATAATGACACTGATTTTGAAGAGAGAATGTTTGCAGATTTCTATCCTTTTTGTCCTTGCAAAAATTATTTTATCTGAAAGAGTAATACTTAGCAGAAGCATTATGTAAAAATACTACTTTTGATTTCTTTGTATCATAGCAATAATCTATTTTTAAAGTGGAGAAGTATTGGCAAGGTTCTTTGCATGAACTTTATTCTAAATTCTTTGATCTTAACCATAATCGAAATTGGTTCTGAGGAAGATATATTAACAGCAGTTTTTTTACAAAATATTACTTTAATTCGAATCTGTATTGTAATTTACTTTTATTGGAGGTTAATTTTTAAAAATAAAAAATCAATAGTTTATTTATTAACAACGATAAAGAATCGTATAAGCTTTTCCAAAGTACAGTATAGTACTGTAGTACAGTCAACTCAACATTGATTGCATCCACGTACGTCACATCTCCACTATATTCACCATGATTTTTTTTATCTAATCATACGAAAATTCTTGCTCGTATTAATCATAATCACGCGATAGTAACATATAAAATGTTTAATTTTATCTAATTTTAGGATGTGTTTATACGGGAGTTGACTGCATCACAAACTTTGAAGGTCCATATATTTACGTGATATAACATAGATGATAATAATGCTATGTAATTGTTTGATATCAATTTATGTAACTGTAATGTTACTTAACATAACTTTTTGTGTAGTATTACAGAAGGTCCGTAGAATGAATAAAATATTCGAGAAAAATTATGTAAAGTCATATAAATCCATGAAGTTTTTACTTAGTAATTTTGTAGAAAAAAGTTCGTGATGTGTATTTAATCTTGACTAAATCCTGATTTGTTGAATTATTTATTACAAGAAACTGAGCTTTCACGGTAAAACTCGCAAAAATGACAAGATAAAAATAATATGACGGAAACCCACGCTGTGAATTAGTAAAACCTTCTACGTAGATCACATGAGGGTGAAATTGCATAATAAAAAACATAGCTAAACGCGAATTTTGATCAACGTAGCGGATTTTACTAATTTACAACGCGGGTTTTCACCCAGTCCTAAAATAATTAAATATTATTAATGACGTGTAAAAATCATTTTGATCAGAAACTTCAGAGAATCTAATTCATATTCAGTGAATGGATCATTCATGTGAACATTGCAAATCAATAATATCGCTATTCACAAAATATGAAAAAAGAAATTCAGCAAAATCCTTCAATTAAACCTTACTTAACGCACTACACTACATTGATAAATTTTGAATTTTGTTTGTTTTCTCGTTAAACATTCCAGTATCGTGCATTTACTCTACTTACAAATAGAATGGGCTCTCTACTATGTTGCAAAAAATGTTTACTGATAAGCTAAGCATAAAGATCATTTACGCACGGAGCTAAAATTACTGTATTTACATTTAGACGACAAGTGAGGCACTTCATATATTGACGCATTAATTATTCGCCTCATCATTACCTTATTATAATAATTTGGCAAAGATGCATTTGAGGTACGTACGTACAGCTAGGGATGTAAAATTACAGCAATTTGTAATTTTGCGGTAAGTTTTGAAAATTTGATTTTAATGTAATTTTAACACATGTAGTTTCTGATATCAAATTTTCAGCGATTGAAGAGTTACAATTCGGAACGTAAAGTCTACTTATGATATACCGGTAGAAATGGGAAAGTTTAGTAAACATATTATTACTTATTATTTCCAATTAGGTATTTCTTCTAATTAAAATAAATAATAATAAGTAAAGCGACCTGATCAGTAGATTATTGAGTTTAAAATTTACTTTTTAAATTACATTTGTAAAACGTAATAAGTAATAATCATTCGTCGTTGGTAATAATTAGTAATAATATGTATGTATAAGTACTGGGTAAAATTAATTATTACATTATTATCTTGCCCATATCTACATGTTAAGAAAGTTTGTCCATAGAAAATCTGGAACAAATTACGTCAATTTGTAAAAATTCATTAAAATATAGATATAACCAGATCTGAATTTCAAACTCAATATTACCAACATTGATTCGAGAAAAACAAAAATGCAGAAATACTATATAACTAGAACAATAAAACTGTTTATTGGCTTTAAAATACGGAAATACAACTGAATGAAGTAAACCCTATTTTTTCTTTAGCATTTTGCGACAAATTATGCGATTGTTAAATAATCTTTCTCTAAAACTTGTAATGATCGATGATCTATCTAAAGTTTGTTTGATTGATACTGCACTGAAAATGCTCTGTTTTAGGGACCTGCACGGGCCTAAAAATTTGTACTTTTGCCGGCCCGCACGGCCCGCAAAATAAAATTTACTGTTTTTTAAAATTTCGGCCCGTAATTTACTATGTTCTTGACACACCTAGTGATGTGCCGCGTACAGTACTATACGTACTATACGTACGTACTGTACGCGAAAATTTTTGCCGATCCTTTCTACCAGCTAATTAAATCGCAAGATACGCACTATACTCACTATACATACTGTACGTACTGTATGCGAAAAAAATTCGGGTATCATATAAACGGCACATCACTAGACACACCAGGCCCGCAATTTTGGGAGGTTTTTAAAATTTTCAAATTTCGGCCCGGCCCGTGCAGTCCTCTACTCTGTTTTAACCTTTCGCCGATTTTTCCTTTTGTACAGAAGCTATCTAAACCTGAATTAGAATCAACTTGCCTTCAGTTTCAATATTAATGGAAGATTATTCACTGCCTTTTTTATTCGCTTTTTTAAACTAATAAATTTATATCAATAATAATTCATCCATAAATCGGAGTTAAAGTAACTTGTCCCAGATTTTCTATTCGATACCGAGTTCGATAAAATGAAAAATAATGCAGGTTTCCGCTATCTGTAATTGAGCGGAACGTTTCACGACATTTTATGTTGCCATATATATCAGTATATCGGGGGATGGTTTTACCGTACGTACGTACGTATTAAAATCAAATTCCTTTTAAAATGATACCATTACCGAACGAAGTGCTTTTTAATATATTTAGTAATCTTCGTACTCATTATAAAAGTTTATATTCATGTCTTCTTGTAAACCGCCAATGGTGCAGAATAATTGTACCAATATTATGGAGCGAACCAACAAATTATTTTAACGATGAAAGAATTATAAGAATATATCTTTCAATGTTAAATCTCATAGAAAGAGCATCATTAATCCCTTTTAAAATTAACCTTCCGAATTATCCCAAACCACTATTTGAATACACAAGTTATACTATAGCTATTGGCGATGGTTTACATATTGGAGTCAAAAATTGGATTTATTATGGAAATAATGAAAGGTTTCATCTTGGAGGATATATAACTGAAAACAGCATTTTATGTGCTTTGATCGTAATGTTCCTACGAACAAGTCATAAACTTAAGTACTTAAACTTTGGCGAAATTATTTATAATAAAAAAATATTTGAATATCTTTATAAAAATACAACTGTTATCTCTATTGACTATAAAATCAAAATTATTTTGGATTCAAAGCAATAGTTAAAATCCTTCTGAAAGTTCTATTCTGACTTCCTTGAACCTTAGCTACAGTCAACTTGCTTCTGGAGAAACTAACGAATTAACGAAAGTTCTTTGCAAAAACACTACCCTGACTTCTTTGAATTTTAGCAGTAATAATTTGAGTTTAGAAGGGGAAAAAACATTCGCAGAAATTCTTTTTAAGAATACTGTTTTGACTTATTTGAGTCTTAGCCACAATGAAATTTGTTCTGAAGGAGGAAAAGCATTAGCTGATGCCCTATGTAAAAACACTACTTTGACCTTTTTGAATCTTAATTGTAATCGACTTTGCTGTGAGGGAGGAAAAGCGTTAGCAGATGCTCTATGCAAGAACACTACTTTGACTTCTTTAAAGCTTGGCGCTAATGATATTTATTCTGAAGGAGGGAAAGCATTAGCGAATGCCCTATGCAAGAACACTACTCTGGCTTCTTTGAATCTTAGCCATAATTGTCTTAATGTTGTAAGATCATCTCGTATTGACCAAACTATCTTGGTTTCTGAAAGTGTGAAAGTGTTAGCAGAGGCTTTATGCAAAAATACTACTCTGATTTCTTTAAATCTCAGTGCTAACAGTATTTATTCAAGAGAAGGTGAAGTATTGGCGGATGCTTTATGCAAAAACACTACTTTAACTTCTTTGGATCTTAGCCATAATAATCTTGATTTTGAGGAAGAAATTTTGTTTGATTTTAGCTATAATAACATCATTTCTGAGGGTGTAAAAGCATTAACAAAGGCTTTATGCACGAACACTACTTTGACCTCTTTAAATCTTAGTTATAATTGTATTAAGTCTGAAGGCGGAAAAGCATTAGCAGAGGCTTTATACCAAAACACTACTCTAATTTTTTTAAATCTTAGATGTAATCAACTTGGTTCTGTAGGAGGAAAAGCATTAGCAGAGGCTTTATGCAAAAACACTACTCTAACTTCTTTAGATCTTTGTAGTAATTATATTTGTTCTGAAGGAGGAAAAGCATTTGTAGAGGTTATATATAAGAACACTATTCTAACTTCTTTAAATCTTAGCTATAATGATATTGATTCGAAAGAGAGAAAAGCATTAGAAGATGCACTATGCAAAAACACCACAATAACCTCTTTAGATCTTAGTTATAATGATATTGATTCTGAAGATGAAAGAGTATTTATAAATTTCTACCCTTTTTGTCCTTGCTAACACTATTTTATTTGAAGGAGAAAAGCTCAGCTGTAAGAAAATTACTTAATCCTTTGAATATTTGCTACAATACAATTTTTGAAGAGGAAAATATTAACAAGGGTTCATTGCATAAACTTTTATCCCAAATTCTTTGAACGTTAACTTTATCAAAAAATGGTTCTAAGGAGAGACAACATTAGTTGCAGTTTTTTTTTACAAAAAATTACTTTAATGTATACGAATCTTAATCATAATCCATTTGAACTACTTTTATTGGGAGTTAATTTTATTACAAATAAAAAAATTAAAAGCTTATTTATTAAAAATGACAAAGAATCTTATCTTTATAAACTTTCTTCAAAGTACAGTCAATTCACACAATAGTCATACATATCCTTTATGTCAAAATCCCACTATAATCATCTTAAATTTTTTTCTGGTTATAAATTCCTGCCTCTCAATAGGTACATAAATGTGATTTTAACATGTGTTTATTGGGGAGTTGACTTGTATTTAATCTTGACAAAAAGCTGGTTTGTTGAAATAGAATAAATAACATGCTACGATCAAACTCGCAAAATCTTCAATTAAGCCTTATCAAAATTAACTCAATCCATGATATCCATGATGACTTGTATTATTTGGTTATTAGCTTATAACGCAAAAAAAATATAGTAACCTGGTATTCACATAATCCATTAAGGTAGCAGTAAATGCATGTAGCCCGTCGTATTACGTTGATAAAATTTCGAATTTTATTGGATCTTCGCTATGTATTGTATTTAACCCTACTCAATTTTGTTGTATCGTTGTGGTCGTGTATGTGCCGGTTTTTTGCTATTTATGGCTTGCAGTGCT